>CATIWM010424632.1:0-24254 GCA_949671775.1 Mallotus repandus | reverse complement strand
ATGCATGTAATACTACTTAACACATAACAAAAATAGTACATATAACATTTATGTTGAAGCTTAAAAAACTTAACTATCACATGATCATGTAGAGCTTAGTTCTAAAGGAAACAAAAGACCAAGAACTAAAACAATGAAAATAAGGATAGACCAAATCTTAAGAAAGTATTTCCATCTAACTAAACTATCACATATATACACATGTAAACAAAGTAAGCAAAACAAGGCTTTTTATCACATATAAAAATATGACAAAACTAGCCATACTTACAATGTTACTATGCACGCATAAACAAAATTATGTGAAAAAAAAAATTCAATATAAAAATTTTAATTCAAACTCAAATATTTCTCCCCCTTTGTTAAAATGCAAAAAATCATTAATGAAAAATTAAATTGCATTAATAAAGGATAGAGTTACAATGATATTAAAATATTAATTGTAGACAAGACATAACAATACATAAAACTAACAGCTCATGGCTTATATCCAAAAAATATTTAGAAAATAAACTGAACCTAAACTAACGCAAAATAATCATAAAAACAAACTAACAGCTCAAAGCTTAGATACGGAAAATATACTGAAAATAAACCAAACAAAAACTGACGGAAAGCACACAAAGACATAAAAAAAATTTTAAAAATTGTTAAGATCAAAATCAAAATTAATAATCAAAGCAATTAATAAGCACACCATGATTTCATATGAAAATAGTCCAACCATCAATTAAGCATAAAATCAAGACAAACTAGAACCATCAATTATGTCAAGCTCATGCTTAATGAAATTCATTCTCTCCTCATTGAGAGGTTTGGTGAAGATATCTGCAAGTTTATTTTTGGTATCAATAAATTTAAGTAAGATATCTCATTTTTTAACATGATCACACAAGAAATGATGTCTAATGTCTATATGCTTAGTTCTAGAATGTTGAATGGGATTCTTGCTAAGGTTGATAGCACTTGTATTGTCATATTTGATTAGAATGTGATCAAGTTTTATACCATAGTCCAACAACTATTGTTTTTGCCACAAAACTTATGAACAACAAAGACTTGCTGCAATATATTCAACTTTAGTAGTGGACAAGGAAACCGAAACTTGTTTCTTGCTAAACCAAGAAACTAAACATTGTCCTAAAATTTGATAAGTTCCGAAAGTGCTCTTTCTATCTAGTAAACTACCGGCAAAGTCTATATCAGAATAACTTATCAAGTCAAAGGAAGAACTCCTAGGATACCAAAGTCCTAAATGCAAACTTCCATTTAGATATTTGAAAATTCTTTTGATTGTATTCAAATGAGACTCCCTAGGACTAGATTGAAAATGAGCACACAAGTAAGTAGCAAACATGATATCGGGTCTACTAGCAGTTAAATAAAGAAGGGATCCGATCATACCTCTAAATCGCTTTTCATCAATCGGCCATGCCAAACTTCTTAAGAATTTCCTTAGTGTATTTAGTTTGATTGATGAAAATCCCATCTTTGCATTGCTTGATTTGAAGTCTAAGAAAGAATTTGAGCTCACCCATCATGCTCATCTAAAATTCTCCTTGCATCAACTTGAAAAACTCCTCACACAAGCAATGGTTAGTAGAACTGAAAATAACATCATCAATATATATTTGTACAATTAATAAATCATGTTTGAATTTCTTTATGAAAAGAGTTGTGCCAACCTTTCCTTTAAAGAAACCTTTATGTAGTAAAAAGTTACTCAATCTTTCATACCAAGCTCTTGGAGCTTGCTTCAATCCATATAATGCTTTAGACAATTTAAATACATGACTAGGAAAATCAAAACTTTCAAAACCTGAAGGTTGCTTAACATATACCTCTTCTTCAATGAAACCATTTAAAAATGCACTTTTAACATCAATTTGATAAAGTTTAAAATCCATGAATGATGCAAATGCAAGTAGCATTCTAATAGCTTCTAACCTTGCAACAGGGATAAGGTTTTATCATAATCAATGCCTTCCTCTTGACTATAACCTTTAGCTAATAGTATAGCTTTGTTCCTAGTTATGACACCTTATTCATTCATCTTATTTCTAAACACCCATTTGGTGCCTATAATAGGATGATATTTAGGTCTAGGAATCAAGGTCCAAACCTTGTTTTTCTTAAATTGATTTAACTCCTCTTGCATAGCAATGACCCAAAATTCATCACTCAAAGCATCACCAACATTTTTAGGTTCAATTTAAGATATGAAGGCTAAATTAACAATAGACTTAAGTTGAGATCTAGTTGTTACCCCTTTTGTAGTGTCACCTATAATGAGGTCTTGAGGATGTGCTTTCTTGAATTGCCAATCTTTTGGAAGATCATCCTTTAAAGAAGGTTGAGGCATTTCCTCACTTTCTTCCTTGATTGAACCTTCAAGTTCCAAAGGCTTGCTAGCATTTTCTTCTTGAATGCTCTCATTCATAAGCTCACCTACATCATCATCAATACTATAAAAATACTTTCTTGGATCAAGTGGGTTAGACTCATCAAATACAACATGTATAGACTCTTCAACAACTAAAGTTCTCTTATTAAATACTCTATATGGTTTGCTAGAGATGGAATAGCCTAGGAAAATTCATTCATCGACTTTAGAGTCAAATTTTCTAAGATTATCCTTGGTGTTCAATATAAAGTACTTGCATCCAAATACTCTTAGATATGAGATTTGGGTTTTCTATTGTTCCAAAGCTCATAAGAAGTTTTATTCAAAATTAGTCTTTTGAAAACTCTATTAGAAATGTAACAAGGCGTGGTAACGGCTTTCGCCCAAAAGTATAATGGTAAGTTATACTCATGAAACATTATTCTAGCAATTTCCACAAGAGTTCGATTTTTCCTTTTAACTACCCAATTTTGTTGAGGAGTTCTTAGAGAAGAAAATGTATGAGAAATACCACTTTCAGTACAAAAGTTTTTAAAAAATTCATTTCAAATTTGGTTGCTTGATCACTTCTAATTGAAGAAATACAAAAACCATTTTCTTTTTGAACTTTTTTTGTAAAATTTTCAAAAGCTTTAAAAGCATCATTCTTATGAACAAGGGAACATACCCAAGTGAATCTAGAGTAGTCATTAACTAATACATATGCATAGTGCATTCCACTGAGACTAGCAATTGTAGTTGGACCAAACAAATCCATGTGTATAAGTTCAAGTGGCCTAGAGGTTGACACAAAATTTTTGAGCTAAAAAGAGGACTTGGATTGTTTTCCTATTTGACAAACATCATAAGGTTTATCCTTAGTTAATTCAGGTTTTGGTAAACCAATCCCAAGTTCATGCTTACAAAGATCATTCAATAACTCAAAATTTGCATGTCCTAACCTTCTATGCCATGTCCATATGTCATGGGAAATAGACATTAAACATTTAATATCTTTGTTGTCAATTTTATTCAAATCAATAGCATAGACATTATCTACTCTTTCACCACTAAAAATTACTTTGTCTTCATCAATACTATTAACAAAACAATTCTTAGGATAGAAAGTGACTTTATTTCCCATATCACATAATTGATTTATACTAAGCAAATTGTGTTTAAGACCATCAACAAATAATACATGATGTATAGATAAGGATTGAGGATTACTGATTTCTCCAATGCCAATAATCTTTTTTTTTTTTGCATTGTCCCCAAATGTAACATGTCCTCCATCCTTAGCATTAAGCTTGTTGAATTGATCTTTGTTAGCCGTCATGTTTCTTGAACATCCACTATTAAGATGCTATTTACTTTTTGTTCTTATAGAACCTTTCTTGGTCTAGGTTGGTTAGTCTAAAGATAATCCAAAGGAAGCAAGTTTAAGTGCAATCTTTTATATAAGCATACATTGCTTGAGTGACCTTTGGTCATACAATAAAAACACTAAACATTGGCAAATTTATTTATTTTAGGATGATATGCTTTCCTAGTGTGTGAAACATACCTTGTGTGTTGTGGTAGTGAATGCTTTCTGTAACTCTTTTGAGTCATAATGTGAGACATACATTGATAATGATAATGTGTATTTTGATAGGTTTGTGCAACATGTTTATGTGCATTGTGATGTGTAACATACTTAGGAGTATTGTGTCTAGTGTACATATAAGCATGTTTAGGTTGAGGTTTTCTAGTATGAACCTTACCTTTTTGTGTCAATATAGGTTGAGTTTTGTGAGACTTACCATTATCATTTGACACATGAGACCTTTTAGCTTTGAAAGCTTGAGTCTCATTTGATTTAGAGGTAGAAGCCATGAAATCATGTGTTTTAACAAAATTAATATGTGATGATGATGAAGGAGTCATTCCATTTTTATATCCAATTCCATGACTATCTCCATGAAATTTTTGAGAGTCAAGAATACTATCTAAAGTTTATTTTCCTCTTTTGAATTTAGAAATGGAATTCTTTAATCCTAAGACCTCCTTAGAAAGCTTTTGATTTTCATCTTTTGATTTCTCGAGTTGGTCTTCCAAGGAATTAGAAGTTTTTAAATCATTTGTAAGTTTATCATTTGATTTAACAATATTAGAAAATTCATTGTTTAAATTTTTGAATTCCATAGTTAAACTAGTTAACTCATGCTTATAATGCTTTTTTTTTTACAAAGTAAGCTTTCACATTTAAGCAAAAGTTTGCTCACGATAGAGCTCTCATCATCATCATCATCATAATCATCACAAGAAGAGTTAGAAGTAGATGGTCCCTCATTATCGCTTTCAAGAGCCATAAAATAAAGGTTGGCTACTTCTTATTTCTCCTCTTCCTTTTCCGATTCGGAGGAGTCATCCCATGTAACTTTGAAGGTCTTCCTTCTTTCTTTTGCTCCTTTGCTTTTGTGTTTGAGTTTGGGACACTCAATTCAAATGTGACCCAGTTTCTTGCATTCATAGTAAGTAACCTCTTTGGTTTTCTTCTTACATTCTCCTTCATACTTCTTGTTGAAGTCCTTAGTTTTTAAGGGATTTTGCCTTTTCAAGAACTTCTTGAATTTTCCTGTTATTATGGCAATATCACCATCTTCATCATTAGAATCTTTAAGATTTTCATCTTCACTTTCTTCTTGTACAGCTTTTAAAACAATACTCTTTTTCTTTCTCTTCCTTCTCTTCTTGCTCATCTCCTTTTCGCTTTATTGTAAGCTCATGTGTAAGGAGCTTTCCAATAAGGATATCAGTTAAGAGAGTTGAGACATCTTGAGCTTCCTTAATAGAAGTGACCCGAGATTCCTAATCCTTCTTAGGTAGGATTCTTAGAATCTTGCTATTCACTTCCTCCTTGGAGAAATGTTTTCCAAGTTTCTTGAGGACGGTGAGAAGAGCATTGAGGTGATTGGTCATTTCCGTAATCGATTCTTGAGACTTCATCTTGAAGAGTTCATACTCATACATATGGAGTTGAAACTTCTTGCTTACTTGCACGTTGCCTTCATAGTGATTTTTAAGAGTCTCCCATACCTCTTTTGCTGATTGGCAATGTTGAACTTTCCCACCTTCTTCTCTAGACATGGAAGAGAGTAATGTGATAATAGCTCTCTTGTTTTTGTGATTCTCATCTTTTTGAGTTTGGCATCATTGACTTCTTTTGAGAACTACTTCCACTTTATCTACCTTGGCTTTGGGAGGTTCCCAACCATCTAAGATGACATCCCATAATTTAATAGAATCACTATCAAGATAGAGTTTCATTTTGAATTTCCAATATGGGTAATCACTTCCATTAAAGAATGGTCTAAGTGAAGAAATATTTTGAGTTTTACTCCTCATGATCTTGACTTCTAGCACTTAAGTTCCTAGAATTCAAGCTCTAATACCAAATGAAAATGCCTTAGAGGGAGGTGAATAAGGCAAGGGTAGGATTTATGATGAATAAAAATGAGTTTAAGGAATAAACAGAAATTGAAAAAGATTAGAGAAGGAAGAATGATGAACACAAAGATTTAAGGAGTTCAGATTCAACAATAATCCTACGCAGCCACCGAACTTATCCCCAAGTTAGGATTTTTAATCACCCACAATCTTATTCACAAGATTGAAATTACACAAGAGTTTAAGGCTCACTCTTTCAACCTTACAAACAAGAGTTTCTAAGCTCACTCTTAAACTAAATCCCAAGTGTTTTTATGGCTAAACATTTAAACCAATTCCACTTAGAAATATACCTCACTTCCCTTCTAATCTATCCTAAGAATTAGATGAAGATGAAGTTCTATTTCTATCACACAACCAACTCTTACAAGAGTTAATCAATACAATGAATATTGATAAAAAAAATGAAGCTTAATGAATGCTTAGAGAGTTTTTGATAATCAAAGAGTAATGTAATGTATGTTCTGCTTTATCATAAATCTAGAGCACATATATATAGATTAAACTTCAAAAATATGGCTGTTTGGAGCCATTGAATATGTCTCCAACGTCTATTTTCTTAAATTAAAAAATATATCCATTGGGCCGTCACCATAAAAGCAGAGCTTCAGTCATAGCCTACTATTAAGTTTGACTTTCTGTCACCATAGTAGCCTTGCTCTAGTCACAGCCTACTATTCATCCAACATCTCTTTAAATTCAAAAATATGTCTATTGGATCGTCACCATAGAAGCAGAGCTTCAGTTGCAACTTATTATTCAGTTTGACTTTCTGTCACCATAGAAGGAGAGCTTAAATCATAGATTACTATTCAACTTGGCTTTCTGTCACCATAGAAGTAGAGTTTTAGTCACAGTTTACTATTTAACTTAGCTTTTTGTCACCATAGAAGCAGTGCTTCAGTCGCATGAGCTGAATTATGACTTAGCTTTCATTGAGAGTAATATTATACCTATGCTCATAATCACACTTAAAAAAACACATTAAATGCTTAAAATTAAGTTTGTTAAGATCAAAATTAAGATTGATTATTGCTAAAGTCAACACATTATTAACTATCTAAGTGTCTCTCAACTACATAGACAATTAACAAGTTATTGCTTATTTTTCCAATGAAACCTATCTCTCAATCAAGTCTCATTGTCTAGATTTAAACAAAGGGTAGCCAATCTATTGAACACATTAAGCAAAGCAACAACCAATGAACTATGTTTATTAACTTAGATAAAATCATAATGATCATATGGTTGAATTGACTCAAGAACCCCAATTAGAAAATCTAGCCACACATATTGAGAAGAATAGGAGATGATGAAATAAGAGAAAAGAAAATAATTATTGCTGAATTAAAATAACAAAATAAAATAGAATAAGAAAACTCCCTAGAATGGAAGCCTTCTCTCTTCAGCCTTCAATTAACCCTGTTCTAATCAAATGAAAAGAATTAGAGAATTCTAACTTTGATTCTTAGAAATATGATGGAAAAATAAAAAAAGTACAGTGTTCTTGTTTCTCTGGTGACTCCTTTTATAAAACCCTAATCTCAAGCCTCTCTAAGTTGTTTCCTTTCAAAAATTGTTCAATCCCTTAAAATTAGTAACAATAATTTTGAAATTTAAAAATTTGTTGCAGGTCACACATCTATGTGCACTAGGCGCATGGCTATGTGCCTAGCCTTTACTCGAATCTCCTCAAAGCGGGCATGGCCATGTGCCAGGGTGTTCACGGCTGTGCCTGAGACCTTAGCCCCTGAAGACAATCGAATCAACCCAATCTTTCTTCATGAAAGTTATATATATTTGTCTAATATTTCCATAGCACTGTTAATCACCTCAATTGGACTTACGTAACTCAATATATTGCTAAAATACTAAAAGCTGCACAACCTAAAATGAAAGCTACATATGCTGATTTTGACTCAATATTTGCAAACTTAAACGAACTTGGATTTTGACTAGTAAGCTCAATTCGGAAAGTTTAAGATGTCTACTTCAAATTTCAAGATCACTTTCTCATTGTAAAGCTCTAAGGATGTCAAAAGCCTCCTTGAATATTAGAGATTGAATAAGCCCAAAAGCGTACTTACCAAAATAACATAGAAAAACATAAAACGCAACTAAAAACTAACAAAAAAGTAATAAAATACTAAAAACACTTAAAAAACCTAGACTATTAAATTTTAACCTAAAACATGTCAATATTCATTATTATCATATATTTTAGACTCACAAAATTTAACTAATTAGTGTTCAAAATCCGATATTTTTCACACTTATCACTCGGTTCGGTTCAAGCTATTTGTGATTCTCTTGGGAAAACGTATCTCAATTTTAGTCTGGTAGTTGATGATTGTAAAGGTTTTCTAAAAGGGCTAAATTTTGTTTTTGTTAAGCATGTTCTTATGTTTGCGAATCAGGGTGCCCATCTCATGGCTCGGACCGTTGATTCTGTGTCAGGCTACTTGGAATGGTTGTTAGGTCCTCCAAGTTTTATTGTTTCTATTTTGTCTTTTGATATGCAATAATATTCTCTATTTTCTTCAAAAAAAATAAGGCCTAAATTACCAAGTATAATAAGAAATTATACTTGCTATATGTTGAGTTCGCCTGTCTCGTGAGCTCGGCTCGAGCTCATCAAACATGAATCCGAGCTGAGTTTGAGCCAAATTCTTAAAAATTTAATAAGTTCGAGTTCATTAATTTTTTTAACGAATTGAACGTGAATTTTTAAAAGTTTAACTTGGTTCAGCTTGATTACACCTTAAAGATATGAGACTAAAAGATAGAAAACAAAAGAAAACGAAGAAAATAGAAGAAGATAGGGAATGATTGCTGGTTAAAAACTAGTAATTACCCATGACACTTTCTGAAAACAAAACAAAGCATTGTTAGCTGGGAGAGAGTTTTTGTTGTATATCCAATGTGGTATGGTGCTTGCATAAAAATTATAACATTTAAAGAAGAAGATGTTAGGTAATTCTGATCGTTAATGTTATATAGTCAATATAGCAATTTGTTGTACCTATAAAATGAGAGTGTTGAACTACTCATTAAGATGTTCTTGTTGCAATAGAGATAGAGATGTGGAACTACTCATTTAAGATGTTCTTGTTGAAATAGAGATAGAGATGTTGAACTACTACTTGAGTGATTGGCTCAATTGGTCATTCCATTAATTAGATAGTGGAGGGTTTCTTTATTTGCATAAAACAAATAATTAAAGCAGCAATAAATAACTGAAGTGACGAAGTCAAGGTAATTAATCATTTAAGCAGCAAAAAATATCCACTTCCTTTTTTTTTTTAATAAAAAAAAATCAATAGCTAAATTATGCCAATTGACTCATAATTCATGCTTTGCATTCAGTAGGTTTTCTTAGTGCTTCACCTGTAGTTTCATATCAAGCTAAACTCCAATAACAAGTTTGGTTTATGGGTTTAATAGTTTAGTTTATCCAAATTTTAACTAATTTTTAACTATTAAAGTAAAAGTATTTTAATTTTATTTTTTATATGTTAATATCTAACTATTATTTTATATAATTTTAAAAATATTTTAAAAAATTATTATATTTAAATATCAGAGATGAATAAATATTTTTTCAAATGTCGAAAATAAAATAATATATTAAACTAAAATATAGAGGATAAATAGTAATTTACCTCGATAGAAATGTGTGAGCCACTTAGCAATAATGGCTGTATTATCAGTGATGGAGCCGAAAACAAAGTTATCGAGCTAAAATAGATATTTATGAAAGTGAAAAAGGACCAAGTCTAAATTAAATAAAAAGGCCGCTGATGAAGGCCCGTTTGTGTATCGATGCCTTATATGCAGTACTGTGGAGCATTTCTTATTAACCACTTCAATAGCTAATTTACAACCCCACACACCACAGCAACAGAATTTCTTTTTATCAACAATGCATCTAGTAGCTTAAAAAGTCAAATTGAGTTAAAAAAAATTCATTTTAAATTGTCTTTTTTTTTTTTTCAATACAAGAGAAATAAATTAGGAAAAAAAAAAAAAACTAGTATTGCATGTTCTACTTACAATTTACTTATTGGGTTCGACCTAAAATAAAGCCCAGCTTAAGAAACTATTAGGGCTAATAAGATCTTAATTTGTGAAATCAATTTATTTTATTTTTTTTATCAATAAGAGAGAGTATTCGAAATTTAATATCTCATTATTCTTTCTTTGGGACGTTCAAATTTAATTATTTTTTCTCGGATAAAAAAATGTATATTCATATTAATTTAGTACATTTAAAGAATTTTATTTTCTTAAGTGCTGCGTTTAAGAATCGAAATTGAATTAAAAATCAGTTGAAATAACCAATTTGAGATTTTAATTTGTTTTATTGAGCATGTTAAGCATGGAAATGTTTTTCTTTTTTTTTTTTTCTTCTACAACATCTTTAGATGATTAAGCTAAAATCATCACTTGATAGGCAGAGAGAGAGAGAGAGAGGAACTGAAACTTTTGCTTTCTTTATGGGCCTTTAAGCTTTGGCATGGTAACATGTATAGAGAGTTTGACTAGTCAAAAATTTTAGTTAAATCTAAAACACAACACAATACAACTCTCTTTTCGAGAAGAGACAGTACCTGTAATGGTCAAAGGAAGCCACCCTTCCATCACGAATTTTTTCCAAGTGTGTAATGAAATCTTAAACACTTGCAAATTTCATGCTCAAATTGCCAATTAACGATATGACTCTTAAGACAATTATACATGCACCAAATTGCATCAGACACATGCATCTTCAAAGAATGCATCTTTTAATTCCATTTACATAATAGTACTGGATTTATATGCATGCATGTTAGGTTTATTTGTCAATGCAAACACTAAAACCCTAGCTAGTAGAATTGATGATATATAGTAAGAAGATTAACTATAAAACTTCGAAAATTTAGCTCAAGTGATCACAAGAGGCAATGTGTTCTTAAGAAAAAAAAGCTATGTTATTATTTAATTTTAGCATCTAAGAATTGTATAATAAAATAAATTTAAATTTGAAATTTTATTAATTTTAAAATTTTTTATTATATCACGGTAAAAGAAATCTCTTCATCGAATCTCTAAATTATACATTGGAGTGTTACCAATATGTGATCCTTTTATATTTTTTGTTAGCTAGAGTTGGAGTATTTTGGCTACAAGACTCATCAAGAGCCAAATATTATGATTTTTGCCCTAGTGATTTGTACATGCAAAACTCCATTAACAATAAATTATGTGATCGTACAACATGTTTACTTGTGCTCAAGTGAGGAACAATGAGAACCTCGATTTGATGACTTGAACAATTATTAATATAACAACAATATAAAATTAAAAAAAAGGGAAAATACTCTTGGAAAATTGTACAAAACCATGACTTGGAGTTGGGAATCACGTGATGCCATTAAGACAAAACCCCCCGACCAAGTGATTAATTAACTTAATAAATTGAAAAGATTAGAGGAGAGATAGAACATTTTGAACATTTTAAAGATTCAGTCAAAAATATCAAATAAAAACTAAAAATTATAGTAATCAATTTTTAATTTTTTTTGGTTTTTTTAATGTCAATTTGCTACTAACATAAAGGTGATCGTTGAGGAATGCCTTTTCTTCTACTCATGCTCGTAGCCATGTCCTCATCTGAAACCTTGTTTGCTGATCTTGAGCATACGTATAATCCACTTCTCTTCTTCCGTACAATCTCTGTGCATATCATGCTCATGTTCTCCGACCCCGATGAGCTTGACGACCAGCTCATCGGGTCATCGGAAATTGTTGAATGTGGTGTCTCGTTAGTCATCTCATCATCTCCTATGTCTTGAGGGATCAAGAAGTCAGGACTAAGTGTTAAAGTGTTGCATCTCCTCAAGTATGGAGTGAGGTCCCTGTAGTGTTTCAGCACAAAATCCACCTGTAATAAAACGATACAATAAATCAATGAAAATTTTGCAATATATGATTATCAATTTAAATAAACCTAGCTAGTTTATACTACTAGAACATTTTTGTTCATAATTCTTTTCAATTTCTTGCAGTAATGACCATAATCCCACCCATTTAAAGGTTTATTGAATTATGTTCAGGTGCATATCATTAATCATAAGACAGTAATTCTTGAAGAATTACTAATTATATGTAATGATCCGAAGTTCTTTTGTATATATGTCAATGATAGAATTTTAGACCTTAATTTTTTGTTAAAAAATATCGACAAAACAAGAAAAGAATAAAAAATGAATACCCTAATCGTAATTCAACATGATATTTAGTGGATTTATGAGTTAATAGTGTTATTTAATTAAGATTGAGTGGCATACCTTGCATCCAAGAGAACAATGAATAAAGGGTTCTTGAAGACTTCTATCACAAGAAGTACAGTAATTTCCAGCCCCTTTGAATTGCCTGTTTTGAGGTCTTTTCTTGATGAACACCACTTTTGCACTATTTATAGTATAAGCCTAATAGAATTTCAACCAAAGATAGCTCAGTTAGAAAATTTAACACACTGAATTATGGTTGCTACCTGGACAATATCAAGAAAGAAACTTCAGTAGAGCTAATTGAACCTGAACACTTGAGCAATCAATAAGCTTCTCGAGGTCTTCGAGTCGAACAACATCATGATAAACGTAACGACGGACTTGAAGAAGACGATGGAAGCGATGAGAAGGGACACAGTGAGGGCATATACTAATGCAACAATCTAAACAACAAACGTTCTTTTCATTCTTTTTAGCAGTTTCATGATAAGCACAACCCACAAAGAATTTTTGATTGTAGAGAGCATCCAACCATGCAGGCTTCTGAATTCCCTATAAAAACAGCAAAAACCAATCAATCATCACACATGTATACACGAAAATTAGTAACCAAAGATTGAATATACAAGAATTATGCTAATAAAGATGGATGTATAGACCCACCATGATCACATAAACCAGCAACAAGAAGAAAAGTACTGAAGAAAAAGAAGAAGATAAGGACTTGTCCTCTCTACTTCTTGAGCTGATATAAAGATAGTGGTGGGTTAACAGAAAGAAAGAGAAAAGAGAAAGGAGTTGGGTGTGGAGATAAAAGAGTGTATTTATGGAGGTTCACAAGAGAAGAAGGGTTATATATTTATTCCTTGGAAGAATACACAACAATTTGTCAATAGGGCTTGTTGTGTGTGTATACATATGTGTATATATATATATAATTAAAGAAAAAAGAAGTAAGATATGAAGAGAACGTGGGCGCTGTTTCCGTGTCCCCCATTCTCTTCGACCTCTTTAAACAATTCTTTTATCATCTCCTTGGCTTATGAGCTCCTCACCATACATTGCTAAACTAAACTAACCTATTCTTGAACTAGCTGCCTTGCCGTTCACCATTTACATTTCCAAACTCTTTTGCATTATTCAATTTTCATTATGTTTTTTTCACAGAGCGGTGAGGTACGTGGTATCTCGGATTGATTTTAATTTTATACATCGTGTCTTTTTGATCATGTCAAGTATAAATATTTTAAAAAAATAAATAAAAAATTTGCAAAAAAAGAAATGAAAATCTGTACGTTATGATTTGGCTCATAATTCAAAATCTAACCTCTAGAGTATGAAGTAAACCACACTCATGAATCCGGCTTCAATTTTCATATGTTAAAGTATTAGTTGAGTTACACATTCTTGAATATGGACTCGTTCAGAAAAAGGAACACTGCCCCACTTGCTAATTTTGTGTACTTGTGTTGATCTGTTTGCCATTTAGGTACATGGATTTTGTGTTCAAGTTGTTGATGGTAATCATGTATTATTGTTTTGATGTGTGTGATTAATGCCATTTTGAAACAATATTTGAGCAACTAATAAAATTCACAATTAATATTTCAGCTAATTGTGATCGTTTTGACTCAGGTACGTTTGGGTTCAATAGATTAACAAGTCGGTGACGTTTCAGCCAAAAAAGCACAACTTAAAAAGTGGGATTTTACTATTAAATTGCACCTTTATTTCTTAGAAATTCTTTTTGTCGTTAAAAGATTTGCCTTTTTTGCAGATATTTTTCATTAGTCCTAAATGGCATAATTTCTTTGACTATCAAAATTCAAAGCCATCTAGTTACAGAACTAACTTATACATCTTACATAAACCCATAATCTATGTATATAATTAATAAAAAAAAATTCTCAAATTTTTTTAACTTATTCCGATTTATTACATGCACTGGAACAAGTAAAAGCGAACTATTCCTTCACCTTTTACATTTTAGTCCCATTAAACTTTATATAACTTTTTTTTTAAACAACAAACTTGATATGACTTTAATTTTCATATGTGGTGCTTAATCATTACATGTCAGTTAGGATTTAAATAAATTGACATTTATGTATATTTTATGTAAATATTTCAACGTTTAGCATAATTGAAGACATTATGTGATCGAGTGTGACAAATAAATTGAGCTTTGAAGTAATAATATTTGTGCATATATACTACTTAATTATATTGGTAAAAAAAGTAAAAGATTTCGGTTTGATTCGAAATATTGCAATTTTTGACTTAAAGCCCATCTTAAATCAAGCTTAATTTGTCTCATAATAATAATCACAAGAATCATATCTAAAACTAAAACTTGACTTATTCGATTTGTTAGATAGCATTTTTTTTTGAAAGGAGACCTTTGGTAATGTGACATAAAAACTCCTTAATTTTATTGAATTTTTTCACTATCTATGATTATTACGGATGAATGAGATAGAATAAAAAATTTCCTTCATTATCTAATTATCTAAAAAAAAGATCTATCATATTCGTCTATTGTGTATTAAATGTATAACTCCCTAAAAATTTCAATTGCCCTTATATTCATCACTGTAGGAATATAAATAATATTAAAAAATTAATTAAATAATATTAATAATTATTAATATATTAATAATATAATATTATACCTTGAAGAGAGCTCGGAGAAGTTTTCTTACTAATGAATTGATATTTGAAATCATTCCATTCCGGATTTTTTGAAAACGTCGGGTTATATATATATATACATATATATAAATCATGTTTTATTTGAATTGAAGTTATTTGAGTTTGTTTTGAACTCATTATAATGCCAATATTTAATCAACAATGATCACCAATTAAGTATAATTATCATGAGATAGTCTATTGGTTAAACTAACCAAAGCTGAAGTCCTGAAAACTTAGAGGTCCTAGTTCTAAATTTATTAGTATTATTAGGATTGAAGTTGTTCTTAAAATTCTTATAAAAAAAAAAAGTTCTTAAAATTGAAGTATTGAATTTGAATCTCTAGAGAGCAAATTAACTTTTAAATGATTTCTTGAAAATTGATGTGAAATTATGTATTGAAGGAGCAAATCCAATCATCAATTAGCTATCCTAATTGAGAATATCAGCACCACTTTAAGAAGTGACAATGACAGAGTTAATCCAGATAAGTACGAGGAAAACCGGATTTTATGGAATCAAACATGGCAACATTCAACCAATCAACCACTCCACTATAATGAGAAGCTGTAACCTTCAGTCACCAATAATTTTGTGGATTTGTAACTAACAATATATATATATATTTTGAGAGAGACAAAACACAACTCATTAAGCACTAGTTACTAGTAAACACAATGCCTCATTGATTAGCTCCTTTACCAGTTTTGAGGGAAGCTTTGATGCCTGCCTTTAAGCCCTAGCCAATGGCTAATCCTGGGGCATGCTCAATCTTTTATGATCCCCTTTTGTCCCTTTTTAGTATACATGCCCTAATCCAATGCTTTAGAACCTCTAAGCTTTCGGTCATCAATCATAGGATTCTCTATTACGAGACAAATAGCCCTCTACTTTTGGTAAAACAATTTTACCAAAAAACAGGAACCAGGGTTTTGATATATTTATATATGCTTTCTGTAGAAAATTCTACTCTATGTCTCAATTAAAACCTAATATACCTAGCTTGAGTTGAGTTGGCATAAAAAATCACATATGACAAAATTTATACAAGTGGGTTCTTTCAGAGCACCATTACCCTTGGAGTCCAGGCCTTAATTCATGTTTTGCTGTGATCAAGGTGTTACCATCCAGGCTGTAGAAATCGACAAAATCATAACTAAAATTGAACGTACCTACCTAGCTAGTGAATTAAATTACCATACCTAATTTGGTTTTATGATTTGCCTTGAATCTTCCACATGATATAAGAAAAGATTGAATAATTGCGTGCTTATTTTATAGTATTAGTTTGTATATTTTTTCTATAATTACTTTTATATTTAATAGTTATAAGAGCTATGATTAATTCGGATGGAGCTGCATGAACTCTATAAGAGAAGCAAAACTCTTCTAACATTTATTTTTTCCATATATAAGATTCAAATTTAAAATTTTATTTAAGAATATTCAAATTTTTTTGTTGTTTATTGTTTTTCCATACAGTACGTAAAGGTTACTGTGATGTTCATATTGATAATATTAAATTCTTCTTATGTGTATCTATAAAATTAGAGTTAGGTGCCATTAAACTAATTTTTATTTGATTATAACTATTGATATAAGAGCTTGTAATATATTAAAGTAGATTATAATTTCTCTAATTTAAATTTAAGTGAAAAATAAGTATCTAGCACCATTAATATTTTGTTACCAAATATTTTTTAAGATAAATAAATATTTATATGAAAAATTTTATTGTTACAGAATATGTAACCTTTTTATAGTGGGATTTCAGTGATATTTATTGAGAAATGGCATCATTGACAATTGGCCATCTCTAACTTTGTTTTGAATTAGTTCTGTTATCCAAGATGATGAGAAATATGAGATACAAGTAATTTACTCGATCCTAACTTTTCCTTAAATTACTACAACATGTATATGATCTCATGGATCTAATCTTATATTTTCATCTGGAAATTGGAACTTGCATGAATTTAAACGCCTCTTATGTTAAAATATTATTGATTTTCCGAAATGGGTAAGCTCATTTACATTTTATATTTTATATACTTCCATACAGCAAGTCAATAATCATTGTAGTTGGAATTGGAAATGCATGCCTCTTGATTCTTTTACGTTTGTCATGCATTTCCATAGATAAAATTGTCAACTAGAGTTTAAACAAAAAAAAAAAAAAAAAAAAAAAAATGGCACTAGCTAGGAGGCCTTAATCTTCAGTCATGGCAACCAACGATGCCACCACTATTTCTAGTACAGTTTTTTGTTTTATGAAATTATTGTATTATACAGCCAATATATATATATATATATATATGTACTGAGGTAGTCCAAATTCACTAAGTCACACTCACTGAGAATTTGTTTTTGACTTTTTGCATTACATGATAATACTATTGCAAGGATGTGATAGTAATTTTTTTGGAGGCTGTACGTATTGTTGTACTATAAAGTTTGTCAACGGTAGAAATAATATAGGATCGATCATTAAACAAGTAAATGAGCTGATTATTGTAATCGACATGTTCTTAAATTATTTGTTCATTCTGTTAATAACTATTAATTAAAGAAAGTATATACAGGCTGTTATTTTCTAAATCTATTGGTAATAAAATAAAAGATTTGAATCTTGAGTTATTAATTTATAAAAATAATTAATTTTTATTTGATTTTAAAAAGAAGAATTGTCCTAGTAGTTGCAATTACATTGAATTAGTTGTTGGAACATTTTTGCTACATTTGTGATCTTATCCGAATTGAATCGCATTAGTTAAAATCTAATGAATTCTACATATCAGTAGTTCTTACCAAAAAAAAAAAAAAAGAGAAAAACTGTCTCCTTATTGTCTATACTTAATCGTATGATAAACTTAACCTATGTCTGCAAATAATGTTTTGGGTTGGAATCTAATAATTAATAATGCGTTCTCTAAAATTTTCCATTTACTTTAATCTTTTGCATTTGCATACACGAGAGATCTTCATCAATAAGACACCAAAGAACCTAAGCAAGAAGGAAAAGTTCAAAGTTTGGGTGCATCTTAAACTAGCTTTTATCATTTCTAATTTTTTGTTTGAAACTTAATCAAAAAGAAAAGTTTTTTCATCTGTAATTTGTTTTCGAAACTTGATAAAAAAAAATGTAAAGAAACTAAGGGAAGGATGAAAGAGTATATTAAAGACACAAATGAAAAGTAATGTGGATAGACTTTGTGAGGGAGATAAAACTTTTCTAATATGTGTCTTTTTAGACATAAATTTTCAATTTAAAATTTTATTAATTTGACTATTTTATCACTCGCACTAACAAACATTTGTAAAAATTTTCATAAACTTTCAGTAAAAAAATAGTTTTTTTATATTTAAAATTGATTATTAGCATCAATCAAACTCACACATTACAAGTGATATATAAATATTTTTTACCAAAAACTTACGTGACAAATCTTTGAATTCAATTATTTGGAAAGGAATTTTAACAATATGGTCGAGTTTGAATCGTTAACCATGAATCATAGGTCAAAATTATTATAATTTATTTTTTAAACCACTTATATTTAAAATTCAGAAGATTATAATTAATGTGATTTGATCTGATAAGAATATAAGTATAAATGTAATAAATTTTTTTTAATAATTAATTTAATACAATTATATATGTCAGAACTTGAATAAAAAATTTAACTTAAATGAAAACAATTTTTTATTAGATGATTCAACTATAGTCGGTGAAAATGTTATAATTTTAACACTAGTATAGTACTACTCGCTATATCATTACATCCCCACACATTTTCTACGACCACAAAACAGAAACAAAAACAAAACCAGATAATAATGGAGGAATGGCCGACCCCCACGTGCAATGGAACGAAAATAAAAGTGAAAAATGAAAGATTACAGTAAGCAGAGGCTCACGTGCAAGGGATCAAATGGCCAGAAACCTTTTCAAAGAAAAAAAGAAAGAAAAAAAAATCATGAAACAAAGACAGGAGAGGGTGGTGGTGCCCTGGACTGATCAAATATTCCTCTCTTTTGCTGAAATAAACAGTGCATATTGTAGGGTGATGGGTCAAAGGTCAAAGATAGAGAAGTGAACACATAATATTATGGGAAAGGGAAGGAAGAAAATATGATAAAATACATAGAAGAACAAACAGAGGTTGAGTCAGCGTTTGAGCCGCACGAGGGGAAGTCTCCGTTTATTTTATGGCCTTACTCACACCCACCTCCACAACTCTCCGTCTCCTTCATGTGCATGCCCTTTCATCCCCTCTTACTTTTATAGAATCAAATTTAGTTCTCACCATGTGACCTTCCTAATTTCTTTAATTATATTACAATATTATCTTTATTTTTTTAATTAATAGTAAGGTAAAATATTTTAACATTGGTAAACTGCACGAAAGAGGGCAGATGATTAGATAAAAAACAGTGACAGAATTTTAATCTTCCACTTCAAAAATGACATTGAAAAAAAAGTTATCATTAAACCCTTTCTTCATTGGCAAGATTATCTTTATTCTATCCTTGCTATTATTACACAATTCTCTCAAGGATGAGAGAAAGATTAAATAACTAAAAACTTCCTAAATTATTGTTTTCTGGGCATCACAAATTTTTGAAAGAATGCTAAAATTTTAACTCTTTATGTTTTACCTTACAAGGTAGTCCAAAATGAGAATATGGATATGAAATTGCTATATATATATATATATATATATGAGATGCTGTTTTGATTCTAGCACATGGTCGACTAGATAGTTCAGTGGCCCACTCATATGTAGAAACTTATGACAGTCCTTTCATGGCAGAAGCCTGCATATTTCTATTGCAGGGTCGCTCCAGAAGAACCCATCTATAACTGTTGCCAGTACATTCGACCAGAAGAACATAAGAGTAGGACAAGTATGTTCCAAGCAAGAGTAAGTTGAGATATTCAAATTGATCCAACTTGCAGAGGTTCAATACACATTTGTTAAAATCACTTTAATCATTCTTGACTATGATCACCTCATACCTGTTACTTTCAGATCATTTTGAAAATAATCTGCAATAGAAAGGCCTGGCCTAGTGACCAATGAAATATTGATGACAATGAATAAGATACTTTATATTAACTTTGATGCTTTACATTATTGCTCCAGGGTATCACCTTTTCAGGTCTTGCTTATTTTAAATGTGTATATAATAGGTGAGTATACTATAAACCAAATCATTAATTAACATGATAAAGCAATAAGACAGAAATGTTGTTCAAATAGACCTATGCCTATTCTGAAGGCTTCTCAGCGGTGAACATGATGAATGATTGCTGCACTTTGCTTTGGAAATTGGTGAGGCCACATGACGTGCACAAGTCCTTAATCTCCTCTTCTGTGTAGTAGTTATAACCACTCAAAACCCTCTGCCACACATATTAACAGCTTTAGATACAACTTGTGGAACATAACCATGGGCAGTATAGACCAAAATATCTTATATGCAAAGTCTATATGCAGTTTTCAAGAAATGATGTAGCGTTTGCTATTTAACCTCTCCATTGAGCTAATATGAAGTTCAGATTTATATAACCAGCTTTTCAACAAACAAGTGGCATTTTGAGAATAGCTAAGATGAAACCTAACAAATCCAAATCATCTTAGTTAAATACCTTTTGAGACTACGACTTCATGACAAATGCTGCTGTAATGATGGCTATGATAAGATTGTGAATGGTTAAAAAGACATTCATCTCCATAAGTTGGATTTTTACTGAAATGAGAATTTTATGGGATAGTAGATGAATCAGTTGACTAGTTAATTTAACAACTGGACAATCATTTCCACTGCTGCAGGCTTATTAACTAGCAGAAAGTGCTAGGCAGTGCAAGGTGAGTATTTCAGATTTGCAAATTTACAGGTTCATTTACATATGTACATCCATTATGCCAAAGGAGTTTGTTACCTCTCGAAAAAGCCGCAGTATCCATGGTGTGGATGCAGTATATTGAAGAAAAGTGGTTCCCACAAAGACTCCACCACTTCGCAAGACACGGGAAATTTCAGCAATCTAAAATAAGTATATGATGTCATTACTTCGGAAACATTTTTGCAAAACAAGCATTAGATGATGAGAGCAATAAAATAAATCACGAAATAAATATCTTAGTAAGAACATTATCAACAGTCAACACGGACACCTGGGTGCAAAACCACAAGGATGCTACTTGCTACTCATGCAGAATGCCATCTCTAAGTAATGAATGCTCAAAACATTCAAAGCGAATTAACCCAAGTTGCTGATGCAGGAATATATCAAGTGCAAAACCTGGGTTTTAGTGTCTCATATACTGACTGTTGCAGATGTTGTTTTGCCCTGTGAAGGAAACAACTGTTTGTTTCATAAACTGCAGGGACACATTATTGGCAACCAAGTTAGGTGAATCCACCGTGAATTCAACTGATTGCAAATATGTCCCACTTAAAGAATTACTTGTGGACTGCTGTTACATGATCAGGATCTATCTGATAGATTTAAAAAGTAAGAGGATATTCCCATAGGTCATAGTAAACTATGTAACTTTTGCATCATTTTGTTATTTGATATCCCTATATTCTTTTTTATCAAAATGAACTGGCATCCTTTCAATGGAAGCTGCAGTTGTAAAGTGGATATCATCCTTTAAGACCTCAGACATCGGTAGCAGCAGGAGATATGTGTATACTGAGTTCTCTAATGATTGAGGCAGCAGCTATCATGGCTATAATTTGATAGGTATTAAGTACTATTAACCCATTTTCTCCCGCAAGTTCAGTGATATATGCCTTGCTCACCAGACCACATGTATCCTATCCCATCTTTGCAGGTCATTCCCCTTCTTTACTTTATCGACTGTATTTCATGTCCATAGTAATCAAGGAATAAGTGCTTTAATTATCTTTGAGTCCATTATTTCACCTTTTCCACTTCATTAGCATTTATGATCCTCTAGACATGATTAATCTCAGACGAGAGCCTGGATGTCCCAAAAATGAAGACAACTGAAGGAAGAAAGCTCACTTACTGCATTTGAAGGAGATGGCCAGCAATGCAAGGCCGCACCAGCATGAACAGCATCAACTGAACTAGATGAGAAGGGAAGTCTTGAAACATCTGCTCGAACAATAGCAAGACTCCTTCAATTAAAACCAAAAAATTGAATTAGTTCTTTCCCTCATAGAATTGTGAAGATTGCAAAAGTAAAAGATGCTTACTTGTTTGAGATAATACCATCTTGCTTAATGAAATCATAAGATTGACGAAGCATGTTTTCAGAAAAATCAAGCGCAACAACTTTAGAATAAGTTCCTGATTTGACAAATTTTCTGGAGAACAATCCACTGCCACAGCTAACATCCACAAGGAGACCACCTTCTGCTGATTTAAAGTACTCCTGAGCCATTTTGAACTGCATCAATGGCAAAATGTTATCAAGTTTGATACATGATTATGAACTAAGCAACAATGCCATAGAAGGGTAAGAGGACTTGCTATAACATGAATTTCCTTGCGAATACCATTTTGCACAAGAGACTCACATTCTTTGTTATCCAAATTATAATGGTTGTCATCAATCATACATGGCATAATAGCTTTAACGGGAGTTTATATATTTACCGACCACAATGATTTTTTCTGAATAAAATGCAGTGTTCGAATCATAAAATAAGCCAAGGAGAGGTTACCTCTTCATCAGGACCAGGGAAGCCACTTCGATTAAAATTCTGACGCCACCCTCTTTCATACAAGAATGACACAAGTGGATTCCTAACAAGGCCCACAACTAAGGTAAGAAAGAGCATTTCCTCATATAATATAGCAAAATTATAAAATGTTTTATTTATTCGATTGCACAAATTATCAGAAAATAACATTTAAAATATATTTCTAAAGCAATGAAACATGAGATAATTCATAAGATTTAGTAAACAAGGATTTATGCACATGTAAGAGAATGTGATAATGTCAAATTCATCTGAAAAGTGGCAGGTGAGATATCAACAGATCAAACATATTAATCAAATGTATACCGGAATATCTCAGTTCGAGTAGGTTTTACTTCAGTATATTCCTTCATTGAGGCGGTGATTGTAAGATCAAGATAGTTGTCTTTGCTTGAGTATGTTTTGTTGCATTTCTTACACTTGAAACCAGACCTATAGATTGATGGCCTGCAGGTTATGCAACTATAATGTCAGACCCTAAATACAAAATAAGAACAAACAAACCAAAAGCATTAACAATACCCACTTACAAATTAAAACCTTTAGGTCCTTTCCTGATCAGAGGATCATAGCATACTGGACATGCAAATACATCATCTTCCAAAGTTAGAGTCTGCTGTGTTCCTAGATCCTGAAATCAGAAGAAACTCTCATCAAATTCAGCATACTTTCAGATAACAAGAAAAATTATTCAAGATTAATAGGAAAATAACTAATGCTACTGTATTCACTATTACATCAACATAGCATGCCAAGTAAATGCAGATTCAAGTAACATTACTTCCAATAGCACCTAACACTACCTCACACTTTACCACTAGGCCTAATCCATGTCTGCATTTTCCGAAGTTACATTACATGTCTCAATAAAATACAATACCGTAGAATCACTCTAATCAGTCAATTCAAAGTTTAGCTATCTGGGTCCTAACAAAAGTGAACATCTTGATAGTAAAAATTAAAGCTTTTTTAAGCTATCACACAGTAACTCTCCTTCTTGACAAAAACAGAAAGGAGAACAGATAATTCAGCTAAAATTCTAAAAAAAAAAAAAAACCCAGAACCTGGAATTAAATAAGGACTAAAAGCAGAGAAAGATAAGAGTGTGATAGTGAAGACTATACAGGTTCAAGAGCAACTGCAGAAGAGGCGCGAATTTTGGAGGGAAACCGGAGGGATGAGAACCGAAGACGAGGGTGGAAAGTTGGGGAATTGTGAGAAAGATGTGGATGTTTTGGGCATAAAGATTTGTGAAGTGGGTACTGAAGAGATGAGGAAGCCATTGCCATGAACCAAGTTCAAAGCTCTCTCTTCTTCTTCTCCTTTATGTTCTGCTCTGTTAGTTTATATATCTTTTTTCTGTGCAAGATTTGTGGAAATGGTGGGACAATGTTGGCACTATACATCTCCGCAAATAATTTTATTTTTAATAAAAATATAATTTCAAAAATTAAAAAATGCAAATATATATATATATATCAAAACAAATATTTTTTTTAAATGAAAAAATATTATTTTTAGTAATTGGATTTTGTAGACGACATATATCCATTTGCTATAGTCTTATTGACAGGAAAGAATCTTTAATATTTTTAAAAAAAAAAAATTAATTAACTTGTATATACTTCTATAAGTTTAATATAAGCTAACTATAAAGAAACGATTTGTA
>CATIWM010424493.1:0-12267 GCA_949671775.1 Mallotus repandus | reverse complement strand
GGCTTGAGCCAAGAGTTGGCCTAACCAAAAAGGCCTAATTCCATCAATTAGGCCCAATTGGTTTATGGATTGGACTTGGCCCATATATTGGCCTAAGAGTTGGCCTAATAACCAAGCCCAAGTCCATTTATCAATATGAGTCTATTTTGGCATATTAGGAAATATTATCTTTTATGTGTGTTTAGTTGACTTTTGGGGCAAATTGAGTTATTAGGTTGTGTAGAGAATATATATGTGTGGATTAAATACATGAGATGTATTTTGAAGTATCTACATTTATTCTCTACACTTATTAGATATTTATATGCATATTACACTCTTAACTAAGTTATTAGGTAGCATGCAAGGTGCCTTCCTAATGATGATTGTGTTGGTGTTGATGCTTTGTGAATCCTAATCTTTGTGTGTTGTGTTCTAGTTACATGTTGGTTGTGTTGATTGTTGTCAATTTGAAGTCTATTGTGCATTATTGATAATTTGTGACTTAATAATGATTCTAAAAGTGCTTTTTGTTCTAATAATTTCATATACATGACTAGTGCCTTCATTATTAGTATGTGGAGAGTTTCTTTAGGTTTATATGCCTATTAGTGCTATTTGTATCTAGTCTTTAGCATTTGTTCTTATGATTATACTAACCTTTTTCATTTTTCTTAATAAATACTATATATCTATTTCCCCCTCATTTGTCTTGCACTATTGCATTTTTATGCATTCATGTGCCTTTCTGCATATCGTTTGCTTGATGCATGTCACTATAATACACATGCTAATTTTTAGATCCTCTAGATGCATCCTTCCATGCACCTTGGCTTGCATCACTATCGTTCCTGCATGAGTTTTGGAAGTGCATCACATTGCATGTACCCCATCTTACATCATTCATCATATTTGCATGCACCCCAGATTTATTTAATGCTTGTGTGTATTATGCATTTGCATTAGCATCATCATCATATATTGCATCTTATAAATACCTCTTGTTATCAATCTCAAGATCTCTATCTCAATTACTAACTTCTACTAACTTTGCTAACTCTACTAACATCTTTAATTTTTGTTTTCATTTTATTTTTATTATAATTTGCAAATTCTCAATTCTAACATCTTTTCTCTTGAATATATTTGTTATTTGCTTTGGCTAAATCCATATTTCTTATCTCATGCTATTTATTTCAAATTATATATGCCTTAGTTTAGATTCATATTCATATATCTTATTATTTTAATTCATTATTGTTATTTCAATTATCTTGTTTATATGATTAATTGTGTTGATTTTGCCTATGATATTTGTGCTTAATGTGGTATAATATACCAAAAATATATAAAAATAAACCAAAAATAAACCAACATGATACTTATGCTAACTTGGGTAATTAGTTGTTTAAAATAAAATGAATTATGATTAATCTTCTTTGTTATATAATAATATTAAGTTATTGTTTTCATCTTTTACATTAAAAAGTATTTCTATCAATTTTCTTTTAATAAAAAGGCTCATATGCCTCTTTTTTCTTTATTTCTTTTCTTAATCTCTATACAGATTAATTTTCCATCTTTTGTGATTAAATCTTATCCATTTTCCTTAATAAGGGATTTTGCACTAAGTTTTGTTATTTCATTTCCATTTATGCCAAATATTTCCTAATTTCTTCATTTTATAATATATAATATTTTTATCTCATAATTTCTCAATAAAATACTCTTTTTCATACAAAATCATTTGCCTTTCATAAATATAATATTTTTTGATGTGTTGTGTTCTATTTATGACTTTATTATATTGTATTCTTTTTGGTTCAAATAAGTCATTCAAATGTAAGAATATAGATCACAATATCTTTTGCTTTCTAGTTTCACAAATAATGATTTTGGATGTGTGTTCAATAATTTGTGGTGTGAGAATCATCCATCCAAGATACAAAATTTATATTTTGAGGTCTAATTTGATAGAAACTCACATTACAAATTAGTGGTTCACAAATACCTCCAAAAGTTATTTTTAGATGTTTTCCACCCTTTTTTCTTATTAATTTGATTTTTAAAATTATTTTTAAACAATTTTCATTTTCTTTTCTTTTATTTTACAATAAAAAATTTATAGTCCCGAAATTTAGAATATGAAGGAAATATGGAGGAGATGTTCATAAACATGCACGTCATTCTTCTCTCTTATCTCTTTTAATTACTTGCTTTTATTTTCTTTATTTCTTAGCATGTTTAGAATAATAAGTTTATATTTTTTCATAATATGAATATTATGATTTTGCCATGTTTTTGCTATAATTACCATGTCATGAATGAATTGCTTGCTTTGTTATCTCATGATTATCATATTCACATCTACCATTATTCATGCATCATATTTTATTTTAAGTACTACGTTTACATGTTTTATGTTATAATTTTTATATTTATGTGTCATGCTCATGCATCTTGACATGTTCATACATATTATATTGTTGAGTGCTTGTGTATACCTTATTTGTATTTGTGTGTAGAAGTTGATCCATAATAGTACATATTTTTTAGAAGCATTGTATAAAATTAGTAACATCAGCCCTGCTCAGCATCTAGGCAGTATAGAGATCCCTCAAATATGAAGAGCCTGCTCCTATTAAGACTGATATTCAAACCCAATGCTTTATCTGCTAGCGAATTTGGTTCCAAGTAAGGGATCTGAGTTTTCCTAGTCTCTAGCTGGATAATGTTTTGGGTGATACTGAGTGGCGACTCCTTGTTTCTCCTCACTGGATAAAGGGTTGTAAGTGTATTTTTATCATCCCTTAGCTTTTCCAATACTCTCCTCACCTACCCTCTATTTTCCCGTAATAAGGATAAAAGGTTTGAGATCCAAACAGTGAGTCAGACCTACTGACATCAATAGTGAGTTCTTCAAGATTCCTCTAAATTTTTGCTCATTGATTAGAATTAGCTATTTTCTCTTCTTCTTCTTCTTCTTCTTCTTCTTCTTTTTCCTCCTTTAAGTTGCTGCTACTGTTGTTATCTTTATCATCAGATTTGGTACATAATCAAGCTTTAACTTTTTAAAAAGACTAGAGGCTTAGACCTAAAGATAGAATTTGTGAGTTTATATATTTCAGATATGAAGTTAATATAATAGCATAAATTTCATACCTTTGTGGCCAAATTTCCTAATGGAGCTAAAACAGCAGGAGAGATTGTTGGTGTTAAGGACTTAGCTTAAAGGGCAGCGGTTGGAGTTTCCTTGACAAAAGAAGGATCAGTCGTCAAGTCCTTAACCTCAAGCACCTTTATGTTTTTTTCAATTAGATCTCCTTGAGGCTGTTAGGGTATCATGACTGTTGAAGAGCAATTTTGAGATAGAGCCATGCTTGACAATCATCCTTTTAGTATTGGTTTTTTTCTTTTTTAATGGCTGAGTGTCTTCATCAGTAATAATTGACCTTGAAATGGTTTCTGAAATGAAGAATAATGAATATTAGTAAAAAAAGATGAAAAAAGAAACCATGTGAAAAGCTAAAGTACCGATTAAGGTGTGGGAAAGCGAAAGATGTAATGTCCAGAAGTTATTTTTATTAATATTTTATATTTTTGAGATTATAAATATATATTTATTAATATCTTGTTTTATAAAAATAAAATTATTTTTACAAAATTATTTTTAATAATTATAATTACATTCACAAACTGTTAATGATATTTTATAACTAAAAGTGTTAATACATAAGTAAATGATATTTTTTTTTATAAATTAAAATAAATATTCTTAAATAAAATAAATCTATAAAAAATGATTTATTTTACAAATAATGAATTCTTACAAATAACTACCTTATGGTTTCATTCATTTTGTAAGAATTCATTAAAAATTGAATAATTTTACCTTGTGGTTTTACTATAAACCAGTCAATGTATCTACCATGTGGTTTTACTATAAATAATGAATTCTTACAAATAACTACATTGTGGTTTCATTCATTTTCAATTAGAGGATAAATTTTTTAACCAATCAGAAATTTCAATTTTGCCTATGCAACCTCATCATTTATAATGGTGTTAGTGTGAATTGCCTTTAATTGCTAACAGATGATATCACATGGTAGCTCTTTGTCATAAAAAAAATACCACACACCTCTAAATGAAAATTAGTGAAACCATAAGGTAATTATTTGCACTTTTCCCTAAACCCAATTATCAAGATTAAAAAGGTACAAGGCAAAAGATGAACAGTCCAAGTCAAACTAATATGAGAACACCAAATTGGAAACCATGTCAATTACTTATGAGAATGTGTTAAAACTTTATGTCCAAGATTGATTGATCTTGACATTTACAAGGGTACATACATTGATCAGTTTCCACCACTTCCCAATGCTTCTTTCAGTATAGCCAACAAAATACTTACAAAGTCAAAATCTAGAACCTTGTAAAGTGAATTGAAAAAAATACCTTAGTGACACATCTATTTCCCCATAAGTTCAAGCTATTTTATATTTCCCTTATCAATAATTTGATTGGTCACGAAATTAAACTTTATTTGTTCTTTTCTTGCATTTTCTTACTGACATTCATTATCTTTCCATTTAAAGGCTATACCAACCTGATCGAGGTCAGAAATGATACTCGGCCTACCAAAAGAATGAAGATAATTGATGGCAAGACAACTACCAAAAGACTTATTGTCAAACATGGTGGTTCAGGCTCAAAATCACTCAATCTCAAGCCATGACACTTTTTTCAATCATCCTCCAGTAAGCACGATTGAAAAAAACAATTGATGACATTAAAATTGAGGATTTGATAATTGACTCAATTCCACCAACAAGCCATGATCCTCCCTTATCCTTTTTTTAGTACTAATTGCCCACAACCCAAGCCTTTCTACTCTATTAAAGTCTGTCGCCTTTCTGATATGAAAATTTTCACTAAGCCTTTAAGCATTCATTAAAAATTGAATAATTTTCCCTAATTTTGTACTTTTAGATTTTGTCCCCGAGCCTATTTGAGAAGTTAAAGGCTCGCTTTAATGCCGACTTTGATGATGAAATTGAAATCGAGGAAGAAAAGATAACTCAATTAGGAGAGGAAATTAGAAGAAAACTGGAACTGCTAACTCTCCTCTTTAATAGTTTGTCTCTTTTTTTTGCCAATTCTAACTCTCAAGCGAAGGCTGATCAAGTTCTGACCTTCCTGAGTACTAGAGGCCGAGAACCATTCACAACAATCAGGCAGAAATTTCAAGAAGTTGAAATTTCGCTTACCACCGACTTCCCCAAAACTTCCCTCATTTTTCTCTAACTTCCTCCACTGTCCTCATTTTTATAACGTTAAAAAAAATCTTAAACATTCTTCTTTTTTCTTTTTTTATTATTCTTTTGAACCAAAGACCCATTTTAAAAGAAAATTGGGCTTGAAAGTTTTTTGGGTTTACTTCAGTAGACTCACTCTTATTTGGACTTTTCATCATTAGACTTTTTTTTGGGTTTCGGTTGAGCCAAAATCAAATGTCAATAATTGCCTTACTTAGATTTCATGTTATTTAGAATGATATTACTAGATGTTTTGAGTACTATGTCAATGAGAAGCAAAAGGCTCCTATTTCACTTCCTGTGGGAACATTTAAGAGTCATGTTCTTAAAGAACTTATGAATGTTGTTGCATTGATCACTCCATGGTATTTATTGCTCCTTTATACTAAATTATGCAATTTTCTATATTTATTTATTGATTTTCTTAAAAAAACTTTGATTTTCTAGTATGTCAGCTTTAAAGATAAAAAAGCAAAGAGATATTGAGCTTTTTTTTTTACATATAAAAAAGAGATACAAAGATATAAAGAAGAAGAATCAGAACAGAGATGCTTTTGGAACATATTTGCACTTGCGTGCTCCGGTTGTACTTGTGGGATGCAACATATTTTTTATAATGGTGCTAAATCAGAAAGAATTGTATTAATGTGATCTAATCTCCTAATATCAGGAATGCATTTAAGCCGAAAAGACTTTTAAGGGTCCATCTGAATTCTAGACTAAACATGAAGGCGCTAAATGCACTTTTCCCATAATAATAATAATAATAATAATAATAATAATAATAATAATGATTTTCAATTTAATTTAATTTTTTTAATTTAACTATTTTAAATTATAATTTAATTTTGAAAATTAGTAATTAAATAATTTTTTCTTAATTAATAAAAAATTAAGGCTAATTTTGTCTATTGATTTGAGAAATTTTAAATTTTTTGGTAGAAAATTAATTTTAGAAATAATTTTATAATTATTTTAGATGTTAGATTTTTTTTTTTTTGAAGAAGATAAATGATATGATTCAGCAATATTAAATTTCTTTTTAAATCCAAAAAAAAAATATCTAACTAAACTTCAGACCAAACATTAGGGGATAAACATCTTTTCTCTAAAATTAAGCTCTTTGCTACGTTACAAATATTTGTATTTGTACAAATGGACATTTGACCTCTTATAATAGGTTAATGACCGACCTCTTATAATAGGTTAATGACCGTACATAGCAGATAAAGCGAACTGATTACGTTATAACCTTAAAATATATATATATTATTACCGATTTTTAACTTTGTTTTTCTACCCAATCCTTCGCTTACTTCGCCACCGTCACCCTGGGCTGTTTCTTGCCTACCACAGTTGGAGCGGTGATGAAAGTAAAAGATGGAGATTGTAACAAAGATCATGCTATGGAATCGCAGCCTATTTGGGAATACGGTCCTCATCTTCTAGCTTCTCTTAGTATGGGTAGAATGTTGAATTTTCCTACAGTTTTTGAGACTTCGTCTTCTAAATCACAAGCTTCTCTTTCATCTTTGGCTGCTCCAAAGGCTCGACATAATATTCTTATAGGTAGCTTAGTCTCCTCCATGCCTGAAATACATTCTGAGCATATAGTACATGTTTCTGCTACATTACAAATATTTTGCACAATTTTCATAGGTTAGATGTGCATGTTGTAATGAGCTTTAGTTGTGGAAGATAAGAAATGATTGTGCTGAATGCACATGTTTCTGAAATCTGATTGTCCCAAGCATTGATGACGTACATTGATTGAGTGTGTCTTCAGCATGAACGGCATACGTTGCTTGAGAGTATATTTATTTTCATGGTTTGATCGTGTGTTGAAGAATTAAAGTACATGGATCCACTTGCGTGCGTAATGTACTCCCATAGTTAATGATTTTTTAATACAACTGAATCTTCACTATTGTTGGACATTTTGTTTGTCTCAACTTAATTCTCAATTTAATTAGGAATCCTCCCTATATGTCCATTATGAAGTGCTAGTTAAACAGTTGATGAAACAATGTCACCTTTTTCCCTGATGTTTGCATGAAGTTTCATGAACCTTACAAGATTCTCAACAATCATAAAGCTCTCAGGTACTCCAATAATCATAAAGCTCTCAGGTACTCCAACAAACATAGAGAGAAAGTCTTGCAATCCCTCTAAGAGCAGCAACAATGGAATGAAAAAAAAAGGCTCACACAGGTAGTATACAAAAGAAAAGATACTGAGAGCAGCATAAGTTTGTCCTCGTGTTAACTGAATTTGCTGCTAAATACAAACATTTGTTATTTATTACGCCCAACGATAGTGCTATGAAAAATTCTGTAAATAAGGAGAAAATAAAGATATTAGAAAATGACATGATGGAATCAAATATGTAACAATTAACAACTAAGAAGTGGGAGTTGATAAATGAGAAAAGATACTGAAAAACATCATAATGTTGTTTGTGGGGATTGCACTTATTACTAATGAACAAATTTTTTATTATCCTTCTTCAATTACCATAGCAAGTTCATCAGTCTCTATTGTATGAATCATATAGGTCTTTCAGTTCATCAGAAGATGGATAAATCCATGCAATGAAATAATTTACTGGCGCTACATTTGATAGTAATGTTATCTTGCTTGAAGGAAATTTACAAAGATGACGTAACAACAAATGTCCAGAATCACATAAAAATCATAATGGCACAGCGTAAATTTAAGCCACTGAGTTTGATAACAAAATTAATAAAACTCTAAGAACTTGAAGAAACCAATAAAAACTTTAAAAACTGATTTAAACCGCCTACCCTTTGATTTCTGAATCACAGTCATTTAAAACTCAACCAGCAACACTGAAATTCTCCTTCGAAGGGCTAGTAAAAATAAGAAAGGAGACATAAAAGATGACATCTCTGCACTTCAATTTCAAAGTATCAAAGTTAGATGCTCATGAAACAAAGAGTAAATTAAAAAGCCCAGAATATACAGTTTCACACAACCACTCACCTCTTATATTTCAGTGCAAATCCATATTCCAGCAAACGAGGAGACATCTTGGATATGGCATGCTTTGACACTTGATTATAGGAGAGAACTAGCACATGGATAATGAATATGTATCAAATCCATATGCAACCCGATTGGATCCTAGTTTGGGCAAGAACTGAAGAAACCATCATGAGATTGTCTGTGTAACAAATTCTTTCTGATGTCTTCTTCATGCACATCAGTTTCCAAATCAATCAACAGGGCCATGGAGCTTCATTAATTAGATTTGGGAGTGACAACTCACCAGTTGATGCATATCCATGATTCATGTAAGAGGACCTATGCTCGATTGATTCATGTAAGAGGGAACACTATTAGACGAACTATGCTCTTTTGAACCAAATTTTTTAACTACTAAAAGGCTTTTCATTTCAGTGATTTGTAATCTCATCATATAATCCCATAAGAATGAAACTACCAAAGCAATAAAATGAAATTTTTTCAATCAAGTAGACATCAAAATCATCAGTACGACCATTGAAATCCTTACCAGATTGCTTTATAACTTTTTTATTTACAGCTAAATCATGAAAACAATCATAACCTCAAAATATTTTAAATGTTTTCAGCAATGCATAAATTATGCCATAACACTGATCTTATAAAGCTCGACAACCAATGAATTGCCTAATCAAAGTAAAAAGATAGTTGTGCAAATGAAGAGATGAATTACCTTAAATAAATACATATTACATTGAAATACATGGGGACCTAAAAATATATGTATATCTCTGAAACATGATTGAATTGAAGCTCAATATCACAAAAAACCCACATCAACTATTGAAATGTAAATAACATATAAATATATAACAGAGAAGATCTTGGAAACAAGCTAACTGAGAAACCAAGACCTGTTCACAAACTAAAAAAAAGCAGGACATAGGACTATCATCCATCGAATTTTGACTATCCCCAAAAAGGTCAAATGATGAAAACATTTCTTCAAATATGACAAGTGTCTGTTCATTCGTACTGCCTCTAAAGCATGCCGTGAGTTTGAAAAGTCCGAACCGAGCCTCTAAAGAACAAAACTGGCTACCAAATCATTAAGTCACACCTTGATTTTACTAATTATGAAATATCAGAATGATAACTAGCTCATTCGAGCAACCGTCACTCAAAATGTGCAACTCGTCATACCAGTGTTCATCTTATAAGACCGGAGTTCAACTTCGTGAAAATCAAAAGTCAATTTTTAACGAAACGAATGTCAAAAACACGTCCAAAAGCCCTAAAAACTTTTGAAAGTGACCTCGGAATAGTGCTTGTATTCCCAAGAAGTAGCATGTGAGCAAATTTATAGCATGTGACCATACCCGAACTCATTTTGCTCACGCGTGAAAATGGAAGCAAATTTTGACAAAAAGGACATCGGAAATGTGTCTGGTAGGTCTAAAAACCCTGAAAAATACCCCCGGAATAGCGCAATCGAAGCTCGGGAAGGCCGCGTGACAAGCGCACCAGAGGCATGATCACACACAATAAATGTGATCATGTGCTCCGGTACGCGTGCACTCACGCACCTTGGGACACGTGATCATGTATTTTTTGACATATTTCACTATAAATAGGGGTTTCTACCTCCTATTTGAGGAGGGGGGGACTACATGCACTGAAACATTGTCGAATTGAAGACTTAGGAGTTCCAATTTACACACTTTTGGCTCGCCCACTGCATTTTTGTAGGATTTTTTAGACCACTTTGGAACCAAACCCACCCTCATCTTTGTCAAAGCACGCTTCAAAGGTATACGAATTTGCATTACACACGTCATTTTCAACCTCTCGATGAGGATGGCTTGAAAATCCAACGAAGTTAAAGCTTCGGAAACATAAAATGAGCTCAGTCGAATCTGAGGACCAAATAATTCTTTTTGCACATTTATTTTATTATTCTGCATTTTATTTTGTCATCGCCAACAGTTGAGAAATTGTTGTGATCTATGTGATGAGACTAGCAATTTGCTTGCTGATTGAATAATTTCTGCTCTGTTTTGCTCATAATAAACTATCATTTTGCATCAATATGCATTCAATAAACATAAAAGTTTACTCATTTAAGCTAAAGCTCCAATATTGCAGTCCAATGAGGCAATCATCATTATTATTTATCTTATCATTTAGAAATGCTTTATAATAATTCCTATAAGAGCATGAACTATGTGTATCTGTTTAATCATTCATGATGCATCAATCACCTTTTTTTTGCTTATCTGCTATCCGAGTGGATGAATAAATGGAATTGCACATAGTTATGTTAACCTATGTCTTGTAGGTGTTTTCTAGATCAGGACTAGAATTACATTTTCGTACCTTTTTTCTCTAATACTTAGGAAAGCTTTGTAAATAATCATGCTAATTTCTTGTATTTTCTGTTATTATTAATGTGCTTGTATGAATGTGCATATATCAATTATCATTACTAAAACTAGGGTGTTGTGGTAGCCATATATTGAGTATCATAATGAGAAATAGCCAAAAAGTATATGAGATCTCCCGGGCTCAGAATCTTTGTTGGGGACGGTACTCGTTGAGTGACCTGATGTCGTCCCTTTCATCTTTTCTTGATGTTCTAAAAACCAAGTGGTGACTCCAAACTCAAAGTGTCTCGCATCCCCCTAAGACCAACCATTTATCCCTATCCCGTAAATTGAACAGATGTCCCAACCGGCAAAGTTGCTATATTCCTTGAAATTAGAAAATCACAAAGAGCCTTTCCATGAGAGAGGGAAGGTGCAGGTTGCTTACAGTGGTGACTCCACTAGGGACTCTGGTTAGAGAGATCAATTCAAAAATGGCTATTTTTCATTACACTATACTCAATCATATGGAGCCCTTCACCATTGCATTTGCACTACACAATCATATGTGCACTCTTGGTCCCTATCAGCCGATAATGATTGGAAAGTGATCCACTATGATTCCACACGAGTCATAGGGTGACCAATTCAGATTTGTTACCTTTAGCCTTTACTCATGGTTTCGCCAGACTCATCTAACCAGAGTCTGTGACCTAAGTCTTTAAGGAGGGCAACCCGACTTATCAAAAGAATACTAGACTCACTGACCGGAGTCTGTAACCCTAGTCATGAGGAGGGGGGGGGGGGCATTCTGGTTAAAGGAGCCCTTGGCCTTATAACCTCGACTCGGCCCATGTAAATAAACCAATAGAAATCTCCACTAGGATCCCTTCAAGCTTTAGGAAAAAGAAAGGAGCTTTATGTGGATGATCTTATATTACTAGACTAACTAAAGGCCTAGGAGTTTTTAACTCTCTTATTGGACTCATTGAGGTTTGTTCCATACTGCCTTTCAACTTGCAAATTATGAGAAACAATGGTATTATTGAGAAACGCAAAGGTCGTTATGTCTTGCTCGAAGGCCTACCAGCTGCTTTTGATGCTTCAGCTGCTCCTCCTACTAGTGCTCCTACACAGGATTTGATGCTCTCCCTGCAACAGTGGCAGCCCTTCCACCTTCATGCCTTCTTCCTCCACTGCTACTCTCGGTGATCTAGAGCTTACTATTTATGAAATGCAGCACACCCAGCATTTTCACACTGCCACCTTTGCCTAGCTCTATGATGGACTTCAGCAACTCTGTCAAGCCAAGGGCATTGAGTTACCTCCTCGACCTTGCTTTGAAGATTTTTACACTACCAAGGAGGATGTGAGTACACCAAACGATGCCCTACTGGATGCTACCCTTGTTTATGATGTTGAATCACCACTATGGATAAGGAGGACGAGCATGCCCTTGATGACTAGTTTTATTATTTCTTTTTCCTTTTATTTTCTTTTATTTCAGCACTAACATTTTATTTCTCTTATTTTCTTGTTTTTTATCTTTATGTACTGCAACTTTTGTTTATGTTTGTTTACGGTACTTTTAATGATGTTTCTTATTTATATTTTTGTTCCCA
>CATIWM010424490.1:0-20368 GCA_949671775.1 Mallotus repandus | reverse complement strand
CCACAAAAATAAAAATAACAAAATAAAATGGAAAATGATTGAAAATAAAATTAGATAAAAAAGTATAAAGAGATCGAAGTAGCAATAGAATGAATCGATAGATATGTAAATAGAAGAAATAAAAATAAAAATGGAAGAAATAAAATAAAAATAAAGACAAAAAATGGATGTTGTATTGACTATCTCCTCAGAGATTTCGTTTGAATCACCGTTTAATAAATCTCAAGAATTGATTCTACATTTTCGGCTTCAATTGCGTTTTGTCAAAGGATGAAATCTTTTAATCCCCAGAACAAAGAAAAAAAAAATTAAGCCTTTCCAAGAAACCTTTCCAGAAGAAAAAAAAACCTTTTCGTTCTTTGTTTTCTCTCTTTTTTTTCCCCGTTCTTTCTTTTTTTTCTCCTTTTTTCTTCCTTTTTTCCCCCAAAACAAAAAACCTTTCTTTCCCTTTATTCTCCCGTAGATCCAAATCCATTTTCTCGGATAAGTGATTACAGTAAATAAAATAGGTTAGATAGATAGGTGATTATCCCAACTAAAAGATAAACCAGATATACATCTATTTATTTATTTATTTTTCCAATAATTTTTTTTAAATTAATTTTTTGACCAACCAAATCTAAGAAAAATAAATAAAAAAATAAAATAAAATAAAGTAAAAAAGAATTTCACGCATCGGGATAATGGATTACCGATCGGCAATCTAGAATTCTGACAGAAATTCTGGAATTCCGACCGAAAATTTGAATTCCAGTCGAAAATTGGATTTCCGGTCGGAAATCTGGAATTCCGATCGGAATTCTACATTTCAGGTCGAAAATCCATTCTGCCCTTTTTTTAACATTTAATTACAAAAAGACCCTTAAAGAAAAAGAGAAATTTTCAATTTAGTCCATAAAAAATGCAATCAAGCCTTGGGATCCGAAATTCAAATACTAGAGACCTATTTGCGACGAATTTTCATCATCGGAGTCCTCTTTCGCATCCATATTCTAGTCATCCCGAAATTGGGTGCTTACAGTGCCTTAATCCAATAAAAATCAAATCAATTATGATGTTAAAATTGAGTCCTCGGCAACGGTGCCAAAAATTTATTTGTGCAAAACCGCAAGCACACGACATCAAACAAGTAGTATAAAAAATATCGATCCCATGAGGGCTCGTTCTATCACCTATCAACCTAATTCTTTATTGTCTAAGGCTTTCAAATATGGAATTTTGAAAGAAAATTAAATAGCAAATAAATAAACCTATAAAATAAAACTATTTTCAAATCTAAAGAATAAACAATCAATAATCAAAGCTTGCTAGGAATTAAATCACCTCACAATCACTAGGCTACCTAAATTTATTACTCAATTAGCTATTCATATCCCGAGTTTTTCTAAAGCGTCAATTAATCTTTCTCAAGTATTAATTAATTTAAATTTACAATTATCAATCAAGGTAATAAAGACCCAATTCTCATTGCAATCCAAACGCCTAGATATCAAAATCATAAATTATGAAGCACAACTCAATGGGAATTTAATCAACTCAATTCATCTCTAATTTTAAATTAAGTTAAACTTGTGTTTATAGGTCTACTAGAATTACCATCTCTCAATAATCCCAATTAAAATCATGTTATTGTTGGCCAAACAACAACAAACATTAAGATTAATAAACACAATATGCAAAAACTAATGAGTTTATTTAATTGGAAGCTTAGATCATGTTTGGATCATCAATTCCTAACAAAGAAATATTTAGCCTAACATATTATAAATAATCTCTAATAATTCACAAGAAACCCCCATAATAAAAATACAAGGAAGAGAAGAAGAAAGAAATAATTATAATTAATCTTCAATTTCTTGCTCCTTCAATCTTCTAGGGTTTCTTGTGCTTTTTCTCCTCAAATTCCCCCTTAACCTAGAGCTAAAATTCTATATTTATAGAGAAAAACACCCTAAATTCGTCCAAGGACCAAAATAGGAATTTTTCACCTTCAAAACCTCCTCATATGAGGAAAATAACTCCGTAAAACAGCTCCTTAATTTCTGGCTTGAATCCCATACCCTTTAGGAAAGCAAAATTCCTACAAAAACATATAAAAAATGCATAAATTAACTAGAAAACTAAAAAGAAAATAAAACTAAGCTAATAAATTAAAATCCTAATGAAACACTAATTATAAATAATAAAATATAAAGAAATACTAATAAATCCGATGGAAATTAAATATAAAACTATACAATAATTAACACTAATAGTGTTTGTAAGGAAACCCTACCCCTTCACCTGTTCTTCTCGTTGATGCAGGTTCCACAAGTAAAGATTCAATTCGGAGTTATCAAGTGGCGCCGTCTGTGGGTACCTAGTTTGTTTTGTTCATTAAAGACTACTAAGAGCTAGGCAACCGAATTAAATTTTGAATTATCATTACTTGCTGGAATTTAGCTTGACAATTCAAACAAGCAATTAAACCAACACTTTCCTCAGACTTGTTCGTGTAAGAAATCGACTCCATTTATTTTATCTCTGCAAGCAAGGTCACCTGAATGAGAAGAAGATCCAAATTGTCATGGCATGCACATGAAAGTTGGCCAAAATTACGTTAAAGTTTAAATCTTTTTGGATTATATATATGGATAGTGCAATCCAGCCACATGTGCACGCAACCTTAGTTATCTGGTCCATGGTATTGAAGAACAAAACATAAAAGGATGTTACAAACTTAAAGGAAGAGATTATATAATTTATGGAAGAGAATCTCCGTCTCTAAGCCGTTTGATTATTTATTCAAGGGAACAACTAAACCAATATTTGAAACAAGACAGAGCTCTTAAACATCCTCTAGAAGGAATCTTCATTCTACAGGTGGTAGTAAGATAACTTTGTGATGATACAAACTATGATCATCGAATACTTTACGAAAAAACATTCTTTTACTTGAAATGGACCTGAAATCTTCATCCGCAACTGATAAGGCAAGAAGGTAAAAAAGTAAAAGACAACATCAGTAAAACTCGAATATTCTAGTTGACCGAGCGTCGAGCTTCAAAACACTGAAGCCTGAAGATAGTCAGTTACCTAAGTCTAACTCTTGTTTGAAATTACCTATCTATAAATGAAGAAAGCACTAAAAGTTTGCAGAAATAGAAGTGCAGGGAAAAAAAAGAGGGTGAAAAGCATGGGAAAGCATCAACTTCAATCTCGCTCGACAGCTAGGGCACTAATTATGTGCCACTAAATGAAGAATTGAAGCAAGGAGACGATATTTATTCTTTTATAACAACCCATGTAAAAAAAATTAGAAGCATGGTCTCATAGCTGATAGACCTAGAACTAAGACCCTGTCATATAACACTTCAATCGAAATATCGTAAGGGGCACCGCCTGAAATTTTCCTCGAATACTTTTCTTTGGACTTTACTTGCGACAGAGCATGAACAAAGATTTTCAAGAACATAGTTAAAGATCATAAAAAGGTCGATGTCGGTGAGCTTCAATTTTAAAGGCAGAAGCTTCTACTTGAACATTTATTTAACTCTATTGAGGATGATTCTCAACATTCTTTGATTGAATATAGAGAAGAGTTGAAATTAAGTATTAGTTTTATAAGATATTAGAACTTGATATCAAGTGTTGATCGAAGTATCAATCAGGTCATTTTTATAACACATCTGAGTATCTGAGACTTTGTTATCCCTTAGATATCCAGGCAATGACTCTTATCAAGCATTGAACACTAAAGATCCAAAACCCAAAGTTAGTCGAACATCATGGTCTGATTCTTTAATTATCCAGTTCTAGACACTCGGATCTGAATTGCTTTGATTTTATTCTATATAAGCACTAAGTGCCCGGACACTGAATTCACAAGCACTTAGACTCCGGACAATAAACAATGAATCCTATGATAGTTAAACACTAAATTTATTTTTCTAGAAAGTCAATCAAGCACCTGAACTCATAAAATGTGAAAAAAACTGTGAATAGCATCGACTTGACGAAGTTGAATATCAGCGAAACAAAGTTGCTCGGAGCTATTGGTAATTTGGTTTTTAGATCAGGATTTAAGCGAGTAACGAGCACTGAGCATCAAATCACTGAAGCCCAAAAATAGTCAAGCATATGAAATTGGTTCAGTCTTGTTCTTATCTGAAAAGAATGATGAGCTTTTTGGATGTAGTCTGAATTCTTCGTTATCCAAGACTGATCATCAAAGCATATAGTGCTTGAGTTCACACTGGTAAAGGATGCAGGTCTGGCTAAATATGCCGCTATAGGTGATCTGAGTTAAGTAGAGAATTAAAGGAATCAATCAAGATACTGAGCTTTTCCTTAGATGAACTTCTTGTTGAATGAGTGTTAATAAAGTTTGCTCGGCTTCTAAATCATTTAAAGATGAGTTTATTCCCACCTGCTTAATCACCATATTAGTAATTCTAAAATAGAATTTAACAAGCTCTATTATCAACCTCAAGATGATAAAACCAAATTTACAATGCTTGAGGACTTTGATCTTCGACACAACATTTTCATGTGGCTTCGGATGAAGCTATAACAGAAATTAAAAGCAGTATGAAGGTAGAGTGTTGAGGATACAAACATTGAAGAACTTGCGAAAACTTTTTAAGGAATTCTTTCTACTTCACCTTGCCTTGCTCCACTCTTATGATGATCATTCACGTATTCAAATCAAGTAAGAGACATTAGAAGACAAGCCTAAATAGTATAAGGTGCCAAGGAGTATAATAAATTCAAACTCAGATAGCAACAAATATGTTCTTGGATAGTCAAATTACATCAACAACATAGATTATGGAGAGACCTTCAAATACTCAATAACAACTAAACAATTTTAACGAACATAAATATTCGTTACCTTAAGAGGTGGGACAACAACACTACCACCACATATAAGAATTTTTTCTCAAACATTTATTTTTAATTATTTACTTTCATATTATTCTTATATGAATATCTATAGCTCTTCATATAAATGTGCTTACCCATCTACCCATAGATGTTTGTTCAACACACTATTATTATCCATGCAAAATATGCACCAATCACATTAATCTATATATTACATGAAGACTGACCATAAATTGAGATCAATTAAATGATCCCAAAATTGTTATTCTTTTGTCTATTGTTACAGATAAGGAAAATGTATTTACTGAAGATACATGCTCCTTTAAGCACCAATCAGTCCAAATAATCAGACATGCTGATCATCTCACTTGGCATCAATATGCAGAAATTGTTAAATGACACTAGACACACTATTAAGCGACACTAATACAAATAAGCACTCATTTGTGGTTGGACAATAAATGATGGATCCCGCTCGAAGCTGGATGAAATAATACTTAGGCAGATCCTACTCTACAACAGATTCTTATTCATGGAAATCTCAGAGAGTGTTTAACAAAATTTAAAGACGAAGTCAACTATCCACTACATAGCCATATAAATCACAACACAATTCCAAGACAACCTAGCCAGCATCATATAGTATCCTCTATTCTAGAAGCAGTGCAACCTTAGCTTGTCACCTTAACTACAATGCTCATCTCACAACTCATATTGGGCAAACCCAAACTTGGTCCTTTAAAGCCCATGTTCCATCATTTCAAAAGTCCTCATTGAAATTACTAGCCTATATTATTGAGCTTAGCTAAAAAGCTTAAACTCATTACTAGGATCACAAAATCCTTTCCTATTATAATAGAATGCTCGACAAAATAAATATCAATATCAGTAAAAATGCTTGAACTTAATATCAATTATTATTCTGGCCAACGATTGTCATCAACAGAGTTATCAAAATTCAAAGCCGAGCAACTTTGAAATACTTCTCCAAATTTTGGGTCGCTTCTATAGTACCGAGCATCTTAAAGTCTAATATATATGGAAACTAGCACCCTCAGGTTGCTTCTACATTACTGAGGTTAAGACTCGGATCACTTCTATAGTACTGAGCATCTCAAAGTCTAGTATATATGGAAACTAGCACCGTTAGGTTACTTGTATAGTACTGAGGTTAAGACTTAGGTCACTTTATAGTACTGAGCATTAAAATCCCAACACTAGTTGGTTCTATTAGGTCATTTCCATAGCACTGGTGGGTTAATCCCTCGGGACATTTCATAAACACCAAGCATTTATAAGTTTAGCTGGCATCTCCATATTATTCTACTCTAACATCAAGAATTCTAAGACTTGGTATACTGAGCATCTCAATGATTCATAACTGAGGTTGGCCACCTCAGGTCATCCTTCAACAGCAGTAGAGATTCAAGCAAAGTCATTATCCTAGTGCAGAAGTCACCAACCAAGTTACTTGTTATCATTCAAATTGATTATTGGAAATCCAAAAATCTCAAACATAAATATTCAAACAGACTTTGAAGGGGGACTCTTGATACCCCATATCAATATCTTATTCTAATAAGGGTTATAATCCCTAAAGACGAAGAATGCTTGAATAAGAGGAAAGCTTGATAATAAAGTTTATTCTCTCCTAAATATGGCAATCCTACAAGTACAAGGAATCCTATTCCTAAGAGGTTAAAGTCAATCTCTCACTATATATACATCTCATTACATCTCATATAGAAGGGAGATCATTCATTCAATCATCTTCATATTCAACATCATTCCATCAGTCCATCATTCAAGCAATCATCCAACATTTTATTCTATTTTAATTTATTCGCTTTATTATTATTTCCCTACATAAATACTGACTTAAGCTTTAAAGTGTTGATGGGGGAAACCCCATCCTTTCACCCGTTCTTCTCGTTGATGCAGGTTCTACAAGTAAAGATTCGATTCAGAGTTATCATTGTCCATTTATACTTAAAGTGCAAAAGGATGGCAAGAATCTTGGGTTAGCTATTAAGATTTTGATGGCTGAACATCGCTACTTTAGACATTACTCAATTCCCTCTACAAAGTTCCAAGTTTCTTGCTTCTCATTTCAAGTAAAAAATTTATAACAATCCAACATTCAAGGTGAAGGATATGCAGGTAGAGGCTGTAGAAATTTGGAAAATTAATGTTAGTTTTCAGAATTGCAAGAGAGCTAAAATGATGGAAATAGAAGAACTCAATGGCAGTTATAAAGTGCAATTTCAGCAATTGGAAGCTTATGCAGCAGCTCTGAAAAGTAGTAATCCTGGCACTAAAGTAGAGATTGTGCTCCATAAAGAATCATTGAAAGAGGGTGTTCGCATGTTTTGAAGCACTAAAATCTGGGTAGAAGGCAGGTTGCAGGCCACTTATAGGCCTTGATGGTTGTTTCTTAAAGGGGTTTGTAAAGGTCAAATGTTGAGTGTAGTACATTTAGATGGCAATGATCAAATGGTGATAATAGCTTGGGCTATTGTTAATAAAGAAAATAAAAACAATTGGTGCTGGTTCATTGCTTGACTAAAACAGGAACTGTCACTTGAAGATGGCTCTCATTTTAACATTATTTCTGACATGCAAAAGGTATGTCTTATACTCATAAATTGAATTTTTCACGTATTACAATTACACCTTTGATTTGCCTTATGCTTATGATAGAACATGCCTATTTTGTTTTCATTCTATAAGGGCTAATTGATACAATTATGACTCCGTTACCTGAGGCTAAGTACAGGTGGTGTGCTCGACACATCTACTCCAACTGGAGCAAGTAATGGACTAAAGGTGAACTGAATTTTTTTTTTCATATGTGCTCAAGAAATTCAAAGATAATTTGGTAAAGTTAGGGGAATTGTCATAGAAAGCTGTTGAGGGTCTTCTATGTTATTTACCTCATAATTAGTGCTAAGCATACTTGTCATCAAGGTGTAAGTCTATGTTGTTGACAATAACTTCACCAAGTCCTTACTTACTGCTAGACAAAAGCCTATCATTAGCATGCTTGAAGATGTACAACTTCAGGCCATGAACATTATTAAAGACAACAAAAAAGCAGTGGATAAATTGTTCAATGATTTCAATATAGCATGTATGAATCTTCACCAAGATTAAAAAGAAAATTGCATGGGTTGCAAAGTGGTATTTAATGGAGCAGTTGGCTATGAAATTGGATAAGGTATGGATAAGCACACTGTCATCTTGGACAAACAACTGTGCACTTGTAGGGCATGAGAACTAACTGGAATTCCATGTTCCCATGCTATATGTGCTTTGTACCATAGCAAGATAGACCCATTGTCTATGATCTCCAATTAGTATCACAAGTCAAAGTATTTGGCAATATACGAGCAACCTCTACTACCTATTTCGAGGCTAAGATTCCAAAAATTCTCTCAATATCAACCTATTGAACCTCCACTAATTCCTAAGTTAGTTGGCAGACCAAGAAAAATTAGAGTGAGGGGTTCAAATGAACCTAGACCCAATAGTGGTTCAGATGGGAAGCTAATAAAAAAAGGAATGATACAGTCTTATGGTATATGTCACAAACATGGCCATAACAGAAAGAGTTGTAAAAAAAGGGCCATTAGGTTTGACATTAATCCTTCATTTATCTAAAATATGTTGCACAAACTTATGAATTGTTAATATGTTGTGCAAACTTGTGAATGGTTGAGGTTGCAAACTTGTGAATGGTTGAGGTATGTTATGCAATCATGTTGTGCATAATTGTGAATTGTTAATATGTTGTGCAAACTTATGAATGATTGAGGTGTACTATTGTTTTATTAGGCATCTGGTTCAACACATTATTCAGAAGGTGAAATACCTACTGGAGCTAGTACAAGACCACCTGAATTTGGTTCAATACTGAGCAGAGGTGGTTCAATACATGCTGAAAGTGGTTCAAGGCCACCTGAAAGGGCTTTAAACCTGATGCAAGTGGTTCAACTCAAGCTAAGAGAGCTCAAAGTGATGGTCCAAGGGATAAGGGTAAACGAGGTGTTCATGAAGAGATAACAACAAATTTAAGAGCTACTACTGTCCGGATGACAAGGAAACAGAACATTGGTTATGGTATTCATACAGATACCAGTACAGGTCATCAAACGTACAATGTGAGTTTTGGCAATGTGAATTGGTTGTCCTTTTGAAATGCTTTGGTAGTCCATTTAGTTTAAATAATTTATGCAAATTATTTAGATTTAATAAGGTTTTATCTTGTTAATAGTATAGTAAAGCTTCAGAGACAGTAATTGACCCTGGTGTAAATATCAGTGAGACCACATATATTGTTGATCCACAAGTTAGGTTTCAAATACCTAATGAAAGGGAGTTGAGGAGGAAAAAGGTCAATATGAATTGATAGCTTCAAGGAAAATTCTATTTCAAGAAGATAGATCACAAATGAGGTTAGCAACTAAACTTCCTTATCAACCTCTAGGCATGAGATGGCAAGGAAGTCCAATAATCATATAAAGTCAGCTTCAATCAGAGGTTCGGAAGAGGATTGGTAGATAATAGACAAGAACAAAAACTTATTAGTTTATAGGGCAAGATTTTTTGAATTCTATTTTGTATATGCTATCTTGAAAATTGTCTCAGAAACAATTTATAGATAGGACATGGTGAATAGGTCTTAGCACTTGAAGCTTTTTTATGTTACAATTTATTTGGTACACATTTTTTGTTTTGATAGCTACTGCTATAATATGCCTATGATAGATGCTTTTGCCTTTAAGCTTTTTGGCAAATATCTATGTTATGTCTGTCTTTGTACCTTTTAAGCCGTTTCAATTATTTCTTGCCTATGTCTGTGTTATTTTCATATGACATAAATGGTGAATGCTTTTAAGTGCTATTTTTAAACCATTAAATTATCAAGGCAAATAAATACACTCAACATACTAACGCTAAAAAGCTTGAAGATGTCATTAACATAAGATAAAGATTTCATTACACCAAAATTCTCCCCAAAAAAGTTTTCTCATATTAAACTAGAAAAATATATAACAAGAATAGACTCCATGATAGCATAGCTACACAGTATGCAATAAACATCTTCTTTTTATATCTTTCACTTTTTTCTATTCTATACTTCTTCAATCTCCTAAACCCCACTCATAGTTCTTCAATTTCACCATCAACATCGTTGTATGCAATCAACTTCTTTAATTTCTTATTTTCAGCACCATCTTGAGTTGCTTTATAACTTCTTTATTTCTTTTGTTCACAGGGCCATTGTGCCATTAGAAGAATCCACAATTGTTAACCTAAAACACAACACCTTTAAGCAATAATACAACATATTAATGAAGATACAAATGAACACATTTAAGCAAAAAATTAAAACTCATAATTAGGGCATGCATAAAATCTTCGCCCTGGATTTTCTTCAGTCTATGAAGTCCATCTGGGCACTCTCACTCCATATCGACAGAACCGTGAAGGTCCCTCATATTTAACCTCCACATTGTTGTGCCTTGGTCTACTAGTTGATGAGGAAGTTATTTTCCAAAAAGAAGGGAATAAAAGCTTTGAATCAATTTTTAGTTTTACACTAAAAATTCGATGAAGAAGAGGGAAGAATAGGAAAAAATGAGGAAAATTTTAGTCGAAGAAAAAAATTAGGTCAACATATACATTTGGTAAAGTTTATTTGGCCAATTTTCATTTGCCATGTCAGCAGTTGTTTAACGGAGATAACCTCCGTCTATAGAGAGGGGCCAAAAAACATGGTTTTAATGAAATCCTAACTTATTTGAGCCAAAAAAAATTGAAAGCTTATTTGAGTTTCGGGGTAAACATGAGAAGTTTAAATAAACCTTATCCCTTGAATAACTATCAAAATTATATATATTTTTTTGACTTTAAATATGTTTTTTCGGTGGCAATTCGAGGCTAAAATATACAATCATAAACTCTCACCATATTTTGTCATTTGAAAATTCGACATATAAATACATTTAAGTCTAGTGAGTTTATTAGTGGCAGTCCTGTGATCCAAAAATACAAAAAAATATTAATTTTATAAATACTTTGACATTATTAAATTTTCTTCCCTTAAATCATTAATTCATATTGATAATATTTATACAAAATGACTATTATAAATTGAGCTGGAGATGTTAAAAACTACTTATGGTAGAAAACTAATGAAATTTGGTAGCTATAATAAAAATTGCTAATGATAAAAATTAAAGTAAATTATATGAATAATCACTAAACTTTATACTTTTTTTATAATTTAATTTCAAAATTTTAATTTGATGATATAGCAATGGTAATGGTCACATCCTATGACAAATCCAACATTTTAAATTAAGAGATCAACATTTTATTTTTTTTTAAACAAATATTTATTATAAATAAATATGTAAATATTAATGCATAAAAATTCATTAATTTTCAACACACGATATATTAATCTTGTTTGTCCTCATTGGTTGCGCCTAAGATCCTATGCCTCATTTTATTTTGTTCGACTTGCCATTCATCCTAGCCATCTTAAAATTTGCTCCACCTTTTTATATTAATGGATGAAAGTTCTATTAGATAAAGACACAACGTATAATGTGTTTGTTCTCATTGCTACATCATCAAATTTAGCCAGAAAAATATGAAGGTAGTTCCCTATAAAACATAAATTAAATTTAGATAGTAAAAAATAATCAACCAAAATTTTGAAACTAAGTTTTAACAAAATATAAAATTTGGCGGCTATCTATATACAATTTATCCATAAAAACCATAATCTTAATTCATAAAATATATATATATATATAGTATGTGTCACTCGTCAAACCATTGAATATAATATTTTGCATGTTAGTAATAATTTCTTCAACTATTATTCCTCCAAATTTGAATATTCAAATGGAAAATGTTTTTAGCAACATTATATTATAAGTCCAATTATAACCGTGTTAGAGTGCAAAAGCTCTCCATTTTAAGTTTACAAAATTAATACAAGAGTTACGCATTGTTAAATAATTTGTTCTTATAGATTTAGTTAAGTATGCTAAAAGATGTTCAAAAAGAAGTTAAGGGTGCTAAATTTCTTTTAGATTAAGTGTTATTATGATTATGATTATGACATAAATGGATAATGCTTCGGACCTAATTAAATATTCGAAATTTTGATTTCTTTTTATTTATGTCAGTTAATTGCAACTCAATTGAAATTAAATTATATGCTTCCCTTTTAACAAAAATAAATAAATAAATAAAAAGGACTAATGATGTGCTTATGTAGACATACAAATCTCAAAATTATTGCTTAGAAAATTGAGTTCTACATATGTTGGCTTCACTCCTAAAGCAAAGGACCCCATGCAGGCCAGCCCAAGGATGTTGGGCCCTGGGCAAAAAAAATTTTTTTGAAGAAGGCAAAAATTATTTTAATATAATATAAAAAAATGTTAAAATTATTTAAAATTTATTTTTCTTGCCTTTTAAAATGCAAAATTTCTAATTAAATTTTTATATTCAAGATTAGAAGCTAAATCCTTTTCAATTGACAGTATAGCTAAATTACTTAATCTTTTTTATGACATTGATGAATGTAAACAAAATTTTATTAATTTTAATTTTGAAAGCAGAACTTACAGTAGTGAGAATTGTTAATAATATTCTATAAGCTATCTCTGCATAAAATAAAAAATATAAATATTATTAGAAATTAATTATTTTACTTTGATTTATTATTAAGAATAAAACAAAAAGACATATAAAATCTGATATAAATAATAATTAAGACATATAAATAAAAAATTAAGAAATAAATAATTTTATAAAGAAAAGAATAAAATAATATAAGAATAAGCATTTGAATGTTTCTGAAAAAAAAAATGTATCAAATATCATAACTTTTTTATATCAATTATGGGAGCCTTTCTAAATTAAAGCAATGAATTTAGTACATTGAATATTGGGAGTTTAGTAGAAAGAAGGAAGAAGAGAAGCACAATAATAATAATAATAATAGTAATAATAATAATAATAATAATAATAATAAGCTCTTAAAAAGAACACAATAGGAGTACTTGATGCTAAACTCTTTTAATTTAAAATATATACTTTTTTAGTTTAAATATATAAATAACACGAATTTACCGTTAATTATATAAAAAATCTTAATATTCTAACATTAAAACAACAAATGTATTTAATTATGCTTCTATTATCAATGAAGTATTTATCGTTAAAATTGTTATTGCATAGAAATTATTTTTAACACAAATTAAATAATTTGTAATCATTATGTAAAAAATATTGAGAGCCTCGTGTGTGTGTGTATGTAATATATGTATATGGCCCTTCTTCTTGTGGGGCCTTCTTCTGCCGTTGGTTTTATTTTTTTTACGGAAAGTGTGATTAGTTTTTTTTTTAATATAATAGAGTTTTCTACTAAAGAAAGAAGTGAATAAATAGTTGATGTGAGATGGATGGATTCCACCATGGAAAATAAGTTAGTGGCTTTGTTAATTATTGATTTATTAAAATCGTTTTGACTTATATGCTAATTATTGACTTATTGGTTTTATTATATAAAATGGTTGAAGGTTTTTAGAATTTAGGGGCCCTTCTAAATTATGGGGCCTTAGGCACATGCGTTAGTTGCCTTAGCTTAGGGTCGGGTCTGATCCCATGACACTTAACCAATAAAGTGAAGGATACCATGACACTTAATCAATGGACAATATTTTATGTTGCAACTAGCAATGTAAACAGTGTGTTGCTGGTATTGAAACATTTTATTATTGGACAAACCCATTATTTGGTCCCTAATTTATCGGGTTTTTTTCGCAATTGGTCAATTATCTTCTATTTTAAAGAACTGAGTCCCCCAACTTTAATTTTTTTTTATTTTTATCATTTTTTCACTCAGAATATCAAATTAAAGATGATGTCATCTTCTGTTGAGTTATAAAAACACATCTGAACAAAAAGCATGTCTAAACTAGTTGTCAAAAACAAATGATTTGCATCAACAGCTTGATGCAGCTCACAATCAACAGTGAAATTAAGTTCAAATGATCAAGTTCACAACTAATAATTGGTTGAGATGTGCTTTTATAACTCAATAAAAGATGAAAACATCTTCAATTTGGCATTCTGAGTGAAAAAATGATGAAATTAAAAAAAATAAAAGTTAGGGGACTTAATTCTGCAAAATAGAAGACAATGGACCAACTGCAAAAAATTCGATAAGTTGGGGGACCAAATAATGGATTTTGCCTTTATTATTTTGCTCATACTTTGTTTTATAATAATAACTAAATTAGTTATAAGCTATACATGTTTAAACCATGACACGACAAGTTCACCTTGTTTATTTTAAAATTTTACATATTATCATTTTGATTAATTGTTAAAAAATGAAATTTAAAAAAAAATTTGATTAAGAATGGGGCCAAACTAGAAATTGCCAAAAAAAATTTATCCCATTGTGGGCTACGATATAATGTCCTTAATTAATATATGGACACATGTAAGTTTTTGTAACTTTTTACCTTAGCAAAGTTATAGCAAAAAATCGTGATGCATAGTTTCACCTTTGAACTTTATATAATTAAATTTTAACACTTCTCAACTTTTATTATTTTCTATTCAACTTTTAAACTTTTATTTTGAACCTTTTCATCTTTTAATTTGTAGTTTTTTTATTCTATTTAACTTATACAATATTAAAGTGATAAAAATTTAATTTCAAATGATTCAATATAAATAGAATTAAAAATTAACACTAAAAAGTTAGAAAAAAATTGTTTTTAATTATACCTTCTCTTTCATTAAAAATTATTTTAGTTTATATAAGTTTTTCTTGCGTCTATATCAACATTGATTTATAAAATACTTTGATTTTATGTATTATAGGGGTTTGATAGGTTCAAAATAAAAGTTTAAAAGTTAAATAGACTATAATAAAAGTTGAAGAGTGCTAGAGGTTAATTGAGTAAAGTTTAAGAGTGAAACTATGCATTTGGTCGTCAATAAATTGAAACTGTGGATCGGCCAAGCTTATCTCTCTTTATATGATCTCTTTTGGTTATTTTTAATATCAAGAAAATAACCAAAGAATTCAAGTATTGCAATTAAAATGATCATTAAATTGAAGTTGAACAAAATATTTTGCAATTTTTGATCTCAAAGTTTATATATATATATATATATAGGCATCACTCATCACCCTTCATTACTATAAACGAGAAACCTGCAATGTAGGTGCTAAATAAACTAAAGAGCTCTGCCATAGCTTCAACATGATCACTCTGCTAAAAACCCTAATGTGCAGTGACATGGTTGTTGTCACTTTAGTTTTTTTTTTGTTATGTTTATAATCTTAAATTGAGTCTAGAATTTTATTAATGTAACTAGTGGAAGTTAATGCATATGTGACTAAAGTATTTAAGAGTTAAGCTTATTAATAAGTTACATTCATATAGCCAAGTGGTTCTGTAATTGGTATAGTTATAAATAGTCACGTAATTCTCAAATGAGACAAAGCAATACAAGTTACCTTTTCTAAACACTTGTATCCTTCTCTATTTTTTAGCAAATAACACTTTCTTTCTCTTTGTCTAAAGCCATTCCAATAGTGGTATCAAAGCCTTTAAGGTTCTTGTGTTGTGTTTTGAGCAAAATTCAACAATTTATTTTCATCCTTTCAAACCTAAAACTTTTTTTTTGAGAGTGAAAGGAAATTTCATTAAAACTTAATTACTCACTAAAATGACTTCAAACACCACCCCTGTTATTACACACCCCTCTTTTTTTAGGAGAAAACTACAACGTTTAGGCAGTAAAGATGAAAACACTGCTCAAAGGCCAAAATTTTTAGGAAATAGTTGAGTTTGGAAAAGAACCTACTCCTTTAAGGAAAAATCCACTTGCACAAATTAAAAATCATAAAGATGAGTGAGCAAGGAAGTTTAAAGCTCTTTCCTTCATACATTCAGCAATCTCATATATCATTTGTACAAGGATTATGCATTTTGAAACAGCCAAGGAAGCATGTGATAAGCTCAAGGAGGACTTTTCAAGGAAGTGAAAGAACTAAGTAAATGCAAATTCTTAACTTAAGAAGAGAATTTAAGTCCTTAAAAATGAAGGATTTAGAGACCATCAAAGAGTTTTCTAACAAGCTTATGAAGGTAGTAAATCATATCAGGCTATTGGGAGAGGAATTGAATGATGAGAGAGCTGTGGAGAAAGTTCTTATAGGCCTTCTTGAAAATTTTGAATAAAAAATTTCATCTCTTAAAGATTCTAGAGATCTTTCATAAATCACTCTCTCAGAGCTCATTAATGCATTGTAAGCCACTAAATAAAGAAGGTAGCTAACATAGGAAGAAAATAGTGAGGGTACTATTTTGGCTAAGAATGTAAATAAAGGTCAATTCAGCTTAAGAGGAAAGAAAGCTGAATGTGAGAAAAATGAAAAAGTTGAGAAGGATAGAGGAGGTAATAGAAGAGAAAAGGGATAACAATAATTCTAGTCCTATAAGTTATAGTACTTTTTCAATTAAGTCTTAAATGTTTGATTTTTAACAATTGAATTCAGTAAGTAATTAAAAATTTAACCGTTGGTCCTATCCATTAAATGTAACAAAATTAACATCTATGGTGGTATATTTGCTTGCATAGGATCTTAGTCATCACTTCACGTCATCACTCCATCCATATCAGCCTTCCAAATCACCATCACCAGCATGTTTGATTCACACTTTCCCAATTTCATTTAGAACTCCTGTGTTTTATGGAAGAAAATTTCATTGTTAGATGAACAATCATCTTTCATTTTTAGAGAAAGCTTCAAATTAGTAACAAGATAAAGAAAAGAAATAGATTTTAACAAGCAAGGAGGAGAAAAGTAAAAAATCTATAGAAAAATTCAACTACAATGACAAAATATAATTTTTATTGACAAATTTTCATTATACAAATAACAACAAGCTAGAGATCAGCTCCAACAACTATAAGAGTCTAAATTTCCACTTCCTTTATCTCCTTTACATAGTATATTAGTTGATAAATACAAGAAATATTTCTTCTTATTTTGCTTCTTTACTATTTTATTTTCAAAGTATTCTTTTGAAAATTCTCCTCTTCCCTACTCTTCTTTACCATTCAAAATCATTGCATTTGCACCCAATCCAATGCTTACAAGCTCTTACATATCATACATTAATCATTATGATTCACTCTACCAATAAGTCAAACATTTCAATTCTGCTATGAACAATCTTTGAAACACTTCTTCAATATATTTTTCCAATGGGTTCAATTCTTTTTTTATTACCTCATAAACCTACCTTAATTCTTACACTCATATTTATATCTTTGTGTCCTTTTCTTCAATCAAAGGAAAATGAATCAAATCATATAATTAAAAAAAATTATCCATATGATAAATATCTTTCAACAATCCATAAGCATTTCCCTTAAATTGTCTATGAATAGAGAAACGCAAATATAAATCTCTATAATGAAATGAAATTGCAACCACCATAACCCATACAAAAAAAAGAAAACTTAAGTCCATAGTATAAATAGCAACCATAATTCTATCAGTAACCATAATTTTCTTACCTTTAGGGGCCACCAAATAGTTCCCAATTGCCTAGAGCTATCTAACAACTAAGACTACAAAACACTTTAAAACTTACTAGCAAACTAAGGCTGTGAAACACTTCACTCTTCTTCCACTTACAGAGGAAGCTTCCATTTATTTTCTCTCTTTTGTTGCTTTGAAGCTTTCTTTACAAATGGAGGAGGAGTGTTCATTTGGAAGTGAAAATTTTCCTTAAAATGCAGGAGTCCTAGATGAAATTGGGAAAGTGAAAATCAAATATGATAGTGATGGTGAGGTAGAAGGCAAATGTGGTAGTGTCAAACCACGTTTTGATAAGTCAAAGCCCATGTGGGAAAAAATAAAGCCACATTTGCATGTTCCGTTACAATTAACAACACAAGACTAATGGTTAAATTTTTAATTACTTGCTGAACTTGATTGTTAAAAATTAAGCATTGAGGATTTAATTAAAAAAGCATAATAACTTATAGGGCTGGAATTATTTTTATCCCAAGAGGAAATAAAAGGTTCCCACCATGTTCTCGTTGTAAAAAGACCAACCATCTTGAGAAATATTATTAGTACAGACCTGGAGTGCAGTGTTGAGTTTGCAAATAGTTTGGCCATATTGATAAAGTGTGCAAGAATAAAGGTGAGCAATCAAGCCAACAACAAGCTTAAGTGGTAAAGGGACAATAGCAATAACAACAAGAAGAGAAATTGCTCACTGCTACTTGCAATAAAGTGAATAACAATGTTAGTTCTTGGATGGTGGATAGTGGTTGCACCCATCATATGACTTCAAATGCTTTAATTTTCAAGGAACTTGACAAAGGCTATGCATCAAAAGTCAAAGTTAGCAATGGCCAATATGTGGATGTTAAAGGCAAAGGTACTGTTGTTGTGGAAACTCAATCAGGTACAAAAATAATTTTTGAAGTTTTGAATGTGCCTGATATAGATCAAAATTTGATTAGTATTGGGAAGTTATTAGAAAAAAGGCTACGTCTTATTATTCAAGAACATAGCCTGCATTATTTTTTATCTTAATGGTGATGAATTGATGACTATGAGAATGAATCAAAGAAACTATCCTTTAAAATGGAAAGACTTAATTATGTATACATACACAAGCCAAGTAAATGACTCTTTACTTTGGCATAGAAGATTTGGCCATTTTAATAATGTTGCAATAAAACATATACATATAAAAGGCTTATCACAAAATATGCCTTCTATTTATGCTTATGATGAAGTATGTGATGTGTACAAATTTGAAAAGCAAACCGGATTCCCATTTTTAAAAAAATCAAGCATGGAAAGCTACTAAAAAATTGTAGCGGATCTATATTGATATTTATGGTCCCGTAAGAACACCCTCATTGAGTGGAAGTATTTTTTGTTTTTCATTGATGATCTAACAAGAATGTGTTGGGTTTGGTTTTTAAAAAAATATATGAGATTTTAGATGTGTTCAGAAGATTTAAAATGCTTGTTAAGAATGAATGTGAATGCAAGATTAAAGTCTTAAGAAGTGACAATGGGACTAAATATACATATGACAAGTTTTATGAGCAGATAAACATTAAACACCAACTCACTATCACTTACTCTCCTGAACAAAATGGTGTCAGTGAGAGGAAGAAAAAAACTATGATTAAGATGGTTAAATTTCTAATAGTTTAAAAGAATCTTCCAAAGGAGTTCTAGGCAGTAGTAATCAACACATTTATTTATTTATTAAATAAACTTCCAATAAAAGCATTGAAGAACAAAACTCCATATAAAGCTTGGCATGGAATTAAACCAAACATTAATAATCTCAGAGTATTTGGAAGCCAATGCTACACACTGTTGACACCCGATTTTCAGTAGTCCAATGATGAAAGTCTCCTATCGACTAGACAAAGGATAGCTTCTCAAAAGGTTATTCGTAGCATACTTCTAAAGTAGCAAACCCCAAAACCTTTACCGAGCATTAAAATCAGTGAATCAGACACTTGAACACTTGAACCAGGAGCTCGAATCATTGAACTGGAGTCTAAAAGACCAAAACTCTTTTCAAAACATTCAACTAAGGGTTCTACTTTAAAAATCAAGCCTTAAGTGCTAAACTGGGACTCAAAAATGTTGAACTAAGGCCTTAAGGAGCTGAGTAAAAGTTTCTAAGGTCCGATTGGCTGGTTTTGAGCTCGAATTGCACTCAAATGCTCGACCCTAAGAACTTTGAAAAACTCACTAAACCAAACCTAGTCGGCCCAAAGGACCCCCAAAACCTTAAAGATTTGAAAAATTACTTAAAAAGTGACTTAAAAGCTGATGAGTGCACGTGGGTTTTAAAAAACCCACGCGACTCGCCAATCAACGAAATCCACATGTGTGAATTCTTATCCACACTTGTGGGTTCATTCGGTAGGTCCAGATTTCTATAAATTAACCATTTTCTAATTTTGAGGGACTTTAGGTGAATTTTTAGGCAATTTTTTTATTACTGGACAAATATAATATACATATTTGGACATTCTCTCAAGCCAAAAGCATAAAATATTATTATTCTAAGGCCTCAAACCCCTACTATAGGGTGACCGATTTGTGGAAACCAATTCTACACACTCAAGCCTATTTTTCTTTATTTTTTAAAAAGATTTTTAGCACAAAAAATTCAAACCCTTCTACTTTGCCAAAGCACGCATCAAGGGTAATTTCTAAGGACCCAAATAATTATTTTCATAAATTTTACATTTTTATTTTATGTTATAAAAATTCTATTTTATTTATTTATTTCTCTTCACCTTCTCTTTATTTTCTTTATTTTATAAATTATTTTGTTGTTCTTTTATAGTTCCAACCTTATTTTTATTTTATTTCAAACCGCTACTATTT
>CATIWM010424486.1:0-44955 GCA_949671775.1 Mallotus repandus | reverse complement strand
TTTTTTGTATATTGCAGGCTTCTTTTGTATATTTTGTATATCTATAGGGCCATTCATTTTGTTAGGTAATTTTTTTGTAAATCACATATTTAGGCCTTTAATGGTCTGTTGGCCAAAATTATGTAATATTTGTATTTGTATAAAATATTTTAGTTGTATTAAGTATTTTAGTTGTATTGTTTAACTTTAAAATTAATGAATATTTTATTACTTTTATATTTGGGCTTGTAATTTGTAAGTCCAGTCCACTAAAGGCCAAACCGATATAAATTAATTAACCAAACTAAAATAATCGACTGTTTTCGACAACCGATCGAGATAGTTTTTTTAATATATTCGGTTCAGTTTGTGAAATCCTCTCTTTACAACCAATTGATTTCAGTCCTTTTATAACTGAATTAAACCAAACCAACTGATACTCACCTCTCCTGGCATTAAAGAGACAACGGTTTGAGTCCATAGCTCTTCCCCCAATTACTAATGGCAAAATAAAAAGGATGAATATAAATAGGGCTATTGCTGTGTAATGGGTTTACATGGGCAAATAATTGCTGCTATGGAAGGAGACAAAACTGTCCTTCAATTTATAGGCCTAATAGACCAATACCGCAGCATGTCGTCAAGGATTTCTCTGTTATAAAAAATTTGTAACCTTTTTTTTGTCAGGCTCGACAGGTTAAAACTATTACATTGACTTCTAATGACTATCATAAACTTTACAAACTATTACATAGAGTTCTTATGATTATTATAAATTAACTATTACATTATAGATTATATAGAATATATCTCTAAATTTTAGTGCGGAAGAGTAAGGATATAAAATGCTTATCCATCAAGAATTGAACCCATTAGTCCATTATCATGAAGTCTCCACCTTACCGATTAGATCGGACTTAATTGGTAAAAATTTGTAATTTTTCTTTTTAAATAAATAAATATATATATAGTTAAAATAACCCACAATTCTTAGAATTAGTCAAAAAAAATTGTTCTTATGTAAAGGATGATTTGATTTCGAATTATGATAAATATAATCACATTAAATAGTAGTTAATTTTTACTATTTTGGAATTTTGTTTGAGTATAATTAAATTCATTAGAGTTCAATAGATTTTAAATATCAATGCAATTAAAAATATTATTAAAATAATTAAATATTAAATAATTTATAATATATAACAAATTAAATAATTTAAATGAATATAAATATTTAATAAAAAATTTATAAATTAACAAAAAGATGTAGAATTGATATTAAAATAAGAAACTTCTACCATTACTTTATTTTTTATTTATTTTATATATATTTTATTATTATTACTATAAAATTAAAGTATGCTAAATTATTTAAAAATTATTATTAATAAAATAAATCTCACTTTATAAAAATTAAAGTAACGGTATATTAAATAATAATAATAATAAAGAATTGTTAAAAAGACTTAAAAAAAACCTACAAAAAGTGATTTATTCGTACGTGTGTTATACGGCAGGTAGACGCCTTTCCGACGCAACGAGGCCTGCGTGCTGAGCAGGAGTTTTTAATTAATTAATTTTTCCTTCCAGTTATACCAAGGAAAAAAAAAAAAAAAAGCATGTTGCTTTGCTGGTGGTCCGTCCGGTCGTTTCCGTCCTCCATTTCACATTTGTGCGTGTTTTTGCTGAGATGTGAAATCATTACGCAAGCTTGCGCCATTTTTATTTGTTGGACGAGTGACATCATTAGTGACAATTAACATTGTACGCTCTAATTGTCTCAAAAAAAAAAAAAAAAAAAACATTGGACGCTCTAATAATGCAACAACGTAACTAGGCTGAGCATTGACACTGTAGATTTCGGGTCCTTGCAAAAAATTAAATTGAAAATCTTCATAACTAAAAATTTCGTTTAATTTTTTTCAATCTGAGTTATTTTGAAAATTTTCATTGAGACATATCTAGAGGATTTAAATTTTTTTAATCGAAATCTGTTTCAAATCGAAAAATTAAAGTTAAAATTGATAATTTAATAGAATTAGAGTTATATATATATATAAACATTATATTATAAAGATTTTTTAATAATTATGCTCAATTTGTTAATATTGTACTGATTTAACATGAAATCTAAAATAATATTATTTTAATTATTTGAAAAAAAAAATATCACTCATTTAAAAAAATATTTTAAATCATAAAAAATAAAAATTAAATTAGTAAATAGCATTTTAAAATATTATAATATAATTTATGTTGAAAAATTTAAATTCACTTTCAATAATAAAATTGTATAGTATATCCAAGTGTAATACATTTATATGGTAAATATTAGAGTGTAATATAAAAATTTTAATAAAATATTTATAGTAAAATTAATAATAAATAAAATTAAAAAAATTATTTAATTTTATAATAAAATTATGAAATGATACGTGGTTTATATTATATCTTTATTTACTTTTCTAATTCAGATAATAACAGATTTTTAAATCAAATTGAATCGAAAATTTTAATTCTGATAATAATAATTTTCGAATCTAATTAAATTGAAATATTTAACTTTCGAATTAAATCGAATCAAAAATTTAGAGTAATTTCATAATTTTAATTTTTAAATTTTCAATATGTTATAATAATTTTTAAATAATAGTATTTCTTAAACCGAACTGAACTGCGGTGACGCTAAATTTAACATTTAATTTCATTTCATACTTGGGATTAGTATTTCTTAAATCTTCTTCTGTAATGGCATTTGAAATTATGAGCGACGAACATCAGCAATCTATTGGAAAACGACTGCGCTGTCTAAGGTCACTGCATCTTAAAATGGGTCGAAATCAATGAATGTTTTAGCTAAACATTAATAATTAATAGCTGGTTGAGTATTTTTCATCAGTAGTCTCCATCCTTTTTTTTTTTTTCTTTTTCAACTTTCCTCATCTAATAGCATCTAATTAACTTTGACATTCCTGTTTAGCGTTCACATCTATAATAGACAAACCAAGTTGCTTTTTTTTTTTGTTCTGCGCATGGTAGTAATTAGCTAGTACATGCTACCAAATTGCTTGAACAAATTTATCACTTTCCAAAGTCTCTTTTGCTTCATTTAATAAGCTGTTGCCAATTAAACAATTGGTACCACTGGTTTCTTTAATTTTATTATTCCGATCCTAATTTTTTTCAATATAATAGTTATTTACGAGGGATCTAATTTCTTTTTATTCAAATTATATAAAATTTAAAATTTTCAAGGGAAGTGTTTGAATTGAAATTTTATATATGTAAAAATATATATTGAAAAATGTTTATCCCTTTATAAGATTCTTCCGATTTTATCTTAGTTGGAAAATCTGTAGGTTTGAAAAAATTGTATGACCTTAACTTTGGATTGCATTTCAGGCGGGCCAATCAACTATTTTTAAATTATTAATTCAATAAATTTATCTAAATTTCTTATACATTTTAGATGCATTATAGGATGAATTTTATAAGATTCAAATGTTTTTGATGCCCATAAAAGAATTTAAGTTTATTCTATATTTTTTTCCCTATAAAATCAATGAAAAAGTAAGATAAGAGCCACAACTAGCACTTCATTTGCATTTGTCAAAATGCGAAACTGAAACTCCATCAAGAATGATATCTATCTATATTCACTTGACTAATGAAGTAGAACTTTGATAAAATTGCCAAAAAATAATAAAAAAAAAAGTCAAAAGTGGGTTTTGGATCCTTGTGCATTGCAACTTGGGCAACTCGAAAACAGCCCATTGTTATCAGGATGCTTTGGTCCGCATTGTGAAGATCTAGCGGACCCCAGAGATCAGGAGAACAGAAAAATAGTAGCCCAGCAAGCAAGTGAAGTGACCATCATGATTATAACATATAAAACAAGCAATAATAGGACAGTGGTATCAGAATAAGTGAACCAAAAGATTGATGATTGCATCGGCCAAAAAAATTGCTTCACACAATTCCTCAAGATCAATATCAAAACAAGGTTAATCATAGAAATTCACAATGTAAAATCAGCCAAAGAAGTCCTTGTTCACTCCCAAAGTTAGGCTGCTTTGTCAATATGCATTTGAAGTTCCTCATAAACCTGCACATTGTTGGCAGAGAATTTCTCTATGGCCATGAAAATCTGTTTCAGGCCCAAATGAAGACTACTATTGAAAGTCACATCACTCTGATGCACAGTTCCTCCAGAGAATTGGGTCCTGCTTTTATCCTTAATGGGTAGAAACATCTTCTTCCCTCGAGCTTGCAATGCCTTCTGCATCCTTTTCTCATTTCTCTCCAATATCTTCACTCTTTTCTCCAGGTCTTTGTCTATGGACAGCCTTTGCTGCAGATATACAGAATGCCTCTCTACAAGTTGATTTACTTTCATGAAAAATTCATGCATAGCGTTAAGCACTTCCATCTCTGAGATTCTAGCCGTGGCATGTGACCATTGGATACATAAGGCAAACAAAGGGGGCTCTCCTGATTTACTACCAGGAGATGACGTTGGTGTTTCATCTGGCATCTCTTCAGGTTCCTTTGGAAGACATTTCAGAATCCAACCATTCAAGGCCTTTACATAGCTTTTCTGTGCATTGATCAAATCAGAAAAGCTCATATTCCAGTTCTGAAGCTCAATCTTGAGCTGTATTGCTGCTTCTAGATGAGTTTCACTGAACTTTCCGTTGGAAATAATGGCATCTAAACTTTTGGCTTCTGCAACTGTTTGGGATTGACATCTATGGCAATCTAGCATGGCTTTCCACATTCCAAGTAACCTATGTCAATAAATAGATTAGCATTAAATATTACCAGAATAAAATAAGCATGCAGCGCATAGTGAATCGATCATTGACTGCAAAGAGTAAAGCATGTACTTTTGAATCAGTTCGCTGATGAGGGGCCACAACTCTTCGTCCCTCAGCTTATTGATAGTAACTGATGTCCTGTCGATAACATGAAATGCAACTTTGATTTTAGTTGATAATGCTGTAATCAAAGCTCGATCAGAATCAACTTTACTCGACTCTGCAACTTTCTCGCCCATAGTTTTCATCTGCCTGTAGCTCCTTGCAAGCACAATACGCAATTTCTCCTCGGCCTATATTTTCATGAACACCATTATCAATTGTAAAAATGAGCCAATCCAATATTTTTCACGCTTAAATTATTGAATATGAATTTATCTACTGACTTGAATATGCTCAAGGAATTAATTGCTTTGGTTGTACATTAAGATGCAAAGCAACTGCCTTTTTTTTCCCACTCCACTGAACTATTATGCATTCCAAGAAAGAGATGGTACAAAAAAGATAAAGCAGCATAAAGATCTAGTCCTACCAAGATCAAAGCTTATTGGAAAGGAGTAAAGCATACCTTGACTTCATTATAGAGCTTCTTCTCCCAAATGCACAACTTATTGAGAATGGAAGACAAATTGACTGCTACCTGCACCCCCAAATCTTCTTCAAATCCCACATGAACCGACCCAATCTTCTCTGTAGAAGATAAGTAGTCTGCGTTTTTAGAAGGTATCACCATAAAAGATGGTGTAACCGCATGCATCATCTTGGAAGAAACTCCTATCCCAACAAAGAAAGCAACCAATTTAATTTCAGGAACATTTAGAAACTGAGAAAAACAACAAGATTCTGAGAAATTTACCTTGATAAATAGAATTGTTATGATAACAACGGAATTTTCCTGTATCAAGAATCTTTATTACTTCATTTCCTGACTCTGCAGCTCTGTCAAACAGAGCCTCTAGTTCTCTAACAACCATCAATGGACTTTGAATCTTAGACTCCATCGAGTCTTTCTTTTCTTTCTTCTCTTTTTCCTCTGAAACGGCTCTAGTTTCAACAACATGAACCATGTTATGCTTCATATCATCAGCTTTACTCTTTTTCTCCTCTTTCACCAAATTCACAGTATCTCCTACAAATTTATCTTTCTCAAGACGTTCAGTACTCTCGAACTCTTCTTTTGCCTCAGGAATCCCATCTTTGTCCTTAATCGGTAACTCATATCTCTCGTAGGCCTCAAAGAAATTCAAGAACTCCCAAGAGGAGCCACTTGGTGGAGGAGGAGGCGACGGGGTTACCCATGCAGAACCACCGTCTGGTGAGGTGACACCATTATTTACGTAATAGTCGTACTTATTATGGTCTCTGTAAGAATATGAACTTGTTCGAGACGGAGTAGGTGTTTGTCTATCAAAATAATTGGGGTGGATTCGGTGAAGAAGATCGAAGTCTTTTTCCTTAAATTCTTCGTCCTCAGAATCATCAGAAGGAAAGTCAAGATGCGAGTCGGAGTTTGAACTTGAAGCACAGTGATCAGGTGAAGAAGAAGACTTGGTGGACGTCACAGGATTGGGTTTAACGGCAGAAGAAGGATCAGAGTGAATATTGGTGTTACTATTATCATCAAGATTTTGATCAAAGAAACGGCCTAGAGTCGGGCCAAGAGTTTTGAGAGAGTGCATGTAGGCAAGGTGAGCATCGGCAAGGGCATAGCTTTGGTAAAGAGTTTCTTCAACAAATTTGCAGCGGTCATGACAAAGAGACACCGCCGGAAGGTGGTCGATTCTTGAGGTGGAGCAGCCCATAAGAGGAGTTTCAGTTCAAGTACTGCAAAACCGATCGAACAGAAAGCAGAGAGAATAAAGAACAAGAAAAGGAATGTTTTTGTGCATTTGATCTTTAATGGGTCGTTGTGCATAAATTAAATTGTGGAAGTAAAGTGTAGTGAGAGTACAATAAGTATGGTAGTGAGCTTTAATGGACTGTGGAGAATGAAACTGAGGTATGGCGGGATAGGCACAAAAACATAACGTCTCTTTGGTATCCATATATGGTCCTTACCTTAGATTTTGGTTTCTCATATTTACATTTTTGACACAAGTATACGTTGATTCTTTCCTATTTCCTCCTCCTCTTTTGTTACTTTCATTGCTCTGGATTCGGACCCACGACCCTGAGCACCATAGTAACAAAATGGAAAATTCGCCACTACTCTCCTAACTTTCATACCTCAAGCAATAAAACAAAAAGCTCATGCTAATCAAAAGGCTTCAATTTGAAATCTACTGTAAATCATTTCACCTTTTATCATTATAGTAAGATACTATATTAAAATGTGAATTAAGATGCCATTAATCTCCTAATCCAATACTTTTTTTGAAAATGATTGATATAATTTTCTTTTTTGCAATGCATATATTTTTTAATTTTTTTCTTTGTATTTAATAAATTTTTGGTATCTAATAGCCATAAAAACTTCCACTATTCAAAATTTCGACATAATAAACTTCACAAGAAGTGTAAAACTTTTTCAACATTTGTTTTTTATATGTAAAACTTGAATTTGCAATTTAATTATAAAAAATTTCATTTTTTTGCCACTTCAATCAGTAAATGTGATACAAGTGCTAGGAGATATTTGTTTTTTTTTTTTTCCATCTGGTTTGAACTCTGAAATAATCGAAACTTTTTATGGGTACCAGATATTAGAGGTATTAGATTAAAAAAAAAATAATTATTCAATTATAGTTTTTTGAATTAGGGAAACTTAATCATTTTAATTACTCTTTTTCATTAAAGTTTTGGAATTATGCTTCTTGTGCAATAAGATCCTTGTATACTTTTGAAGTAATATCCATTTCTATATATTTTTGGTCTCACATTTGCATTTAACCCATACATAGTTCGAAATTTATTTAACAAGATCTACTCATGTTAGCACACTAAGACTATCTCTTCTCTTTGATGAAGATGCAGCCAAATTAAAGTAGCATACATGCATAATCTAGTATTATCACGATTTTATTATTCGTCTACATGGAACTTAAAAAGTGGAACTTTTATATTGCTATGAATAGCTAATTAAGAATGCTTAATTATTAATTATCTTTATTTGAAGCGACTGTATTATATATCAATATCAATATCATTAGGTAGTTAGAACTTGGGCGCTGGGTGGGTGCAATTGGATACACAAGTGGTGTCACCTAATTGCTATTATTGCTGCATTATAGCAATCTCTGTCTGCATGAGTACCCTATCAATTATTACCGTTATAGTAATTGATTCGACCGACAATTATTATATTAATGGATGCAAATTAATGATTTACCATTTTGTCTCTTTTAGATTTTAATTAGCATGCTTATTCTCCACCCCTTGTAGTTATATGACGTTCAATTGAATACGAAATTATATTCTTGGCCTAAAAGCTAATTAATTAGTTCACCATCATTGTAAGATTCTTACTTACATACGGGTATTACATTTTACGAATAGATGTAAATATATAAATTAAATCAAAAATTTTACACTTAGCCGATACAAATAAAATACATATTTTTATATTATACAATTATTAAATTGGGCGTATACTATGTTCTATATATAGACAAGAAATTTTCCGTACATAAATATACATCATAATCATAACGTTTCAATTGCTTATATATGTGGCATAAACATGATGGAGGATTTGACATATCCAAAAAGCAGATTTTACTTTTCAAACCAACATATAACAATGCTAATTATGATTTGTTCGTTTTGTTTGTTTATGAATGATAGCTAAAAAAATTGTCAGCACTTTAATTATATCGCTCTCTCCACGTAGTATAATTAAGATTGTACTCTTGGGTTCGTGAAAGCTGTAAAAGCTATATAGTAGCTACCCATATGAAAAAAGATAAAGGCTAACAACATAAATGAATATATATGTTTAGGGGGAATTAATTAATGCATGCAGTTTCTGTGTAGTTTGGGATAGAGGGCATGGCTTCAACTATTAATTAAACGTACGTATGTGTAATATATATATTGAACAATGGGTATATACTATAAAGGTGTATCTAAAAAGTGAAGAATTTTATCCTCCATATTGTACTTTAAAGGTATGTAAGATTGAAGAAAAGTAAAAGAGTGATGCTGATGATGGGGAATTTGAATCAGATTCTATCTTAAAAGGAGGGTTTGAGGAGTGGAATTCCAACTCAGTGGGGCTTGTCTCATCCATTGTCTAATTATATTAATTAATATTAATCTCAATTTTCTACTTTGTTTTTTTTTTTCGGGGGCAGTAAGTAGCTGATCTGATCAGGATGAAAAGATAGCGTGTTTCCCCATTCTAAGCTTCAATCTGTCCTAATTCCTAGGAAAAGAAATTATCTTTTTCACTAGCTATTGCCATTTGTATAGAATATGCAGTCTCAGCAGCATGCACGAAAATTCTACTTTTATAACACCACATGATTCTTTATCTATAGTGTTTCCCCATCACTCTCACTATCGCCGGATTGCCAGTGCTCACACTTTTTTCGCTCTTTATTAAAAGGTGTACATAAGCATATAAGCATTCAATATTCACCGAGAGATCTTGGTTGCCATTTGAGGTACTACTAAGATCGAATTTAATTATTCAGATCCTACGAAATATTGGATATTAAATATATCATTTGCAAAAAAAGTAAACTTACTGTATACGCGAACGTAAATGCACGCACATACACACACAAAAGAAAAATAATCTCTCAAACTCTATTTTACTGGTTGCAATAATATTATTATTGAACAAACTTAAAAGGGTACTCTAATAATGAAATCCACTTTGTTTTTTTGAGAATATATATGAAATTTACTTTGTTAATTACCAAAACATCCTAAAAAATGGAAAAATTAGAAAAGAATCCATAGCTAGTACATATTAGCAACGGTCTGATTCGGACGGATCAACTATTTCTAGCCTTGCTGTGTATTTAGCATGCAATAAAAAGAAAAATCTAACAACTTTGCCCACTTTGGAAGCAAATGATACTCAATTTTTTTTTCTTTTTCAAAATGAAAAACACAACTTTCTACTTTCTATTTCTAGCCTTGTTATGTATTTAAAAATCTAACAGAATATATTTCATAAAAAATAAATTTTTTTCAGCGCTGTCAAACTTGTATAATACATCAATTATTATTCATACAGTACATGAACATGTGCCAATTGGGCTAGCAATCATTTAAATGAAAGTGAATTATGATCACTATCTACTATTAATTTGTAGTGGGTTTTCTTGTAGTTAGAGGCATGGCCAGAGTGGTCCAACTTCTTTACTTTCTAAATTCTGTGGTCCAAACGATCGAGTTAATCTTAAAAAGAATTTCACAGTCACTAGGTCTCAACTTTATGAACTAAGAAAAAGCATGTCATTTCAGTAAGTTGGTTGAGATCTATACATGGTTTCAGAGTCTGCTCTCCCTCAAAGTTCGTGTTCAGTTAAGAGGCAGCTGCTCTGTAATATATGTATCCAACTGCTGATATGATGCTTTTCCACGTACCTGGGCTAGAATGCAACATGAGAAAGGCTTTCAAATTAAAGGTGATTGCTTCAATGGAATTAGTTGAAGTTGAAGGTTCAGATATGGGCAATGGCTCAATCAAGTCAACTAATCAGGACCCGGTCTGAACATATGGCTTAAAAAACTAAAGAAAAATAAAAAAGAATTTCTTCTCTCAAAGCTTTATGTATACACACAATAATTTGAACATATAGGCCATGATCACATGCATGGACCTAGGAAGCTAGTGGAACCAAACAATATTGTTTCTGCAGTTAATCAACATTCACTTATTTTTTTTTTAATCTGTTTAATTTTGACTAATTTAATTTGATTTGAATAAAATCATAAATACAGTAAAAAATATATTTTAATAATTAATTTAATATATTATATATATTACGACTCTAATTTAAAATATCATTACGCGAGAACAACCCATCAGACATTTACAATCAATTATTTGTCAATTGTAAAGGAAAAAAGATGCACTTTAATTTTGTGGTCTACTATTGTTCTTGAATGAGACTTGGCATAAGAAATTGGCACATTTATAAGGTTAAGGGACCACTTCCTTTTGGTTAATTAGATCTCTCTTTGCTTTATGAACTGTAGGGATAGCCAAAGAATTTAAGTTGTTAGCTAAAACGGGCTGTCAAATGGCGGTGGAGAATATCCACTTTTTTTACCAACTTGTAAATTAAAAAAAAAAAATATATATATATATATTGGTTCTCTCAATCTGAATACAAAGAGCTAAATTATTTATATATCTGGTTGCAGAAGTCATGATGATGGAATGATTTAACTGATTAAATGATTAGACTTTCCAGCAAAATCATGCCTCATTTGCACAAATAGACACACCTCCAATCCTGTATACGTCTAACCGCTGTAAAATTTATTAAATTTTAATTAATTTAATTTAATTCAAATAAAATTATAAAAATAATAATCAATAAAGTAGTTAAATAATTGCTATTTTAAAAAAATATCTCAAATTTAAATTTTATTATCGTTAATTTAGAAAAGGGACAATCTCTTATTATACAATTTATTAATATTTAGATTATATAATTTTTTTATTTATAAAAAATTATAAAATAATAAAAAATTTAAAATAATTAATTTAATATAACAATATACGTAACGAATCGAGTTCGAAACGTTGAAAGTACTTCCTATTAAATTATCCAACAAAGTGATTCCACGATAGTTGTTTTATGAATATACATGTATGTGTGATATGTATATATGTTTCTAACAAGCCATGTGCTGGATTTTGCCTTTTTTTTTCAACTGTCCTTGACCTATCAACGTGCTCTGCTGCATTTTTTTTTCTCTTTTTCTATTTTTTAAAAAATAATTTTTCGCTTTCCCATCCATCTAAATTAAAATTTTATTAAGATATCGTGATAGAAATTTCAGAATTTTAACTAATTCCCTCTCGAATATCCTTATTTTGAGACATTTGGTTGTCAATTAATTTGATATTATGACTCCTGAGCATTACTCCATTTTGTTTTTAACAACATATAAGTTATTACTCTTATTTTATTGACATATTAGTGTCTGAATTGAAGACGTACATATCCCTATACAAAATCCATTGGAATTGATAGTTTTCAGATGTCATTTTCAACACCCCAACTCACAAACCTCCTCTGCTATCAGTCTAATTCCATGTCTTCGAATTTTAGCCTTTTATCAATATATTTTATGAAATGAATCTGAACTCATATAAAGAAAAATCATTTAATTTGCATTAAAAATTTAATTAATTTACACCATCTATATATGAGATTGAATTCTTTATAAATTTTATATGTCATGAACAATTTTGTATAAAAATATTTTTAGGTGTATCACACGTTACATTAAAATTTACGGTACTAAAATATGTATCTTATTTTTATTTTATCAAATGTAAAACATTTAAATTACTACCACAAATTCAGTTGTAAAATATAATATATTCAGTGTAGACGTGTATCTTCTACACATGCTGATTAATGGTGATCTTCCAATTGAAAGATTGAAAAAAACAGCAAGCTGGGGTGAAAAGAAAAGAAAAAGTATATTAAAGGATATGCAACGTCCAGTTTGATAAAAAATAGTTGCAACATCATCATGTTCAATTACATTCATACACACAATTCAACATATTAACGACAGCAAGCCAATGCCGCCAGTATTAAACAGCAAGGCAACTGCAAGTACCCGTTAAAAGCTCGATGCCACATGCATTGATCTGTCTTTACTGATCCTTAGAAGACATCTCTTCTAAAGACTCCGTTTTTGTCAGCTGTGTGCTGTTGACGATATCATCACAATATTGATTTCAAAAAAAAAAAAAATTTCCAAGTACTGGGCGACAAACAAATTGAGAGTTTCAGATAATTAATATGAATAAAAACTGTACAGTGCACTAGTATATCTTTTCTATTCAAATTTCACGCAAAAATTATTAACTTTTGACAGTTCTGATTTCCCTTTAATCAAAGAAACACAAGACAAAGTAACTCAAAATAAAAAGTTAATTATCATTATGTCTTCTATCAATTAATTTGATCATTTTGTAATTACTGTTTTGTGAGGCTGTTGAGCAGTGAAACCTTAGTGTTGATCAAACTCCTGAACACTTTCTCACCTCCACTTTCAATGCCACAGATACATTCTTCCAAATCTTGCATTCTTTTCAACACCATTCTCACTTCTTCATCTCCCTTTTTCCTCAATTCCCACAAAAACTTCGCACCCACTTGTTGAAATTCTTGGATTCCTTCTTCTGCAGCCTTCACTCTCTTTGCCTTGGGTTTTAGCAACCAGCCCACGAGGCCATTCCATGACGATTTTTTGGAAGAAAATGACAATGAGATTCCGTCGAAAAGAGCAACTGAAACCGATAGTGTTACCTCGATAACATCTCCGATAATACCAACTAATTCAGCATCGGTAATTGAAACTTTACCCACTTCAGGAACATAGCATCCTGAAATATCTCGAATTGTGCATGCCAGTTTAGACATCTCTTTAGCCATTTTCTTGCAAGATTTGATGTAGAGAGCAATTTTGGAGTCATCTCTTTTTCTGACAGCTACTTGAGCAGCGAACTGATCGTTTTTAAGAGACAGAACTGATGTTTGGAAGGTTCCGTAAACATCAACAAAGCGAAGAAAGTCATCTAGAAGCTTTTCAATCCATTTAGGGTGGCTGCGGAGGGACTCCTGAGTCTGAGGAAGTTGAAGAATATCGTAAAGAGAATCGTGGACCATTTTGAGACGAGTCAAGCCATCGCAAAGCCACGAAGAGGTGCGAGTATAGGGTTTAGAAGACCAAACAGTGAGTCCATGGATGGCATCTCTGAGCTGGGAAATGAGAGGGTGTGATCTGCATGGAAGACTGATGGATCTAATATGATGAGAAAGGGGTGGTTTTGAGGGGCTGCGGTTGGGGATTTTGTTAGGAAAAGAGAGGGAACGCATGAAAACGCCAACCATTGCTGATGAATATGATATGGTTTGATTTGAATGTTAATTAATTGGTGAAGAGAAGAGAAGTGAAGAAGAAAAAGTGTGTATATATATATATATATATAAAGGGAGAAGAGAAGTGTGTAGCGCAATACATATGTAAGCAAGGTGCACGAGGGATATGGAAACTATGGATCGCCGAATAAATACAGCTGTTAGTTGCAGTCAAATGGGTTTGAGAGTTGGCAAAACTAGGCAACACATATATGTATATGGTTATTTGATTTGGTTTCCATTTCAGCTCCTGAAGACCAACGTGGTCGTCTTCATTTGCTGGCTTTTACACAACTTGGGGGTCTTGCGGTCCACTTTCATCTCTGCATTTATTATTATTATTAATTTTATTATTAAATCATTGGATAATGATATATATTGCAATTCATAACATGAATCTTTATCCATAATTGGATGATATAAAGATGTTATTTGGTACACAAATTTTAGAAATTATTTTCATTTTTTGAATTTATTTTATATCCTTTTTTAAATAAAATATTATCCATCAAAAAAATAGTTCTTTTAGAATTAAGTTTAGTAGATCATTCTTTGACATATTTAATTGATTTAGTTGAACTAAATTTCGGTTGTTTCCATTAAAATAATTATTTCACCTATGAGCTACTGTAGTTCATTTTTATGAGCTACAGATGGAGTAGATCAACCATAAGACAAGATTTGATCATAATTAGGTCAATAAGTGTTAACTGTTAAGGCTGCATGGGCGGAACCTGGGTCATCATGCATGTGATGGATGGCTGGATGTGAGGTTGAAGATTAAAAACATCTGACTGTGCTACAACTTGGACAATAACGCGTTAGACAGACCTAGATACTTCGCTAGCTTAGCTTCTTACCTTAAGCTGGGGACTACCTATCTAACTAATTATTATATAATTATCGAACCAACATCAAGCTCAACATGGTTAGTTTCTGGGTGCTATTAATTAATGGCACAACCAGCTCTTTAATGCCATATACATACAGATTCTTTCAGTTTGTACTCGTTAAGGCATGTGGGTCGATCTCACGTCAATCTTTAACATGAAAATCTTTCTCCATTGCTGGAGACTTCCCTTAATTATCTCCCCGATGAAGATACAATATACACGCTTATTCCAATTATACATGTTACGCGTAACAACATCATAAGCATTAAGCAGCTCGTAGAATCTTTGAAATTAATTGTGAAGATCTTTTAATTTATTATGTGAGGGCAAAATTAAATTATTCCCTTTTAAATAAGATATATATACATAAAATTAAGTAATTGTTTCCATTCTCGTTAAAACATAATGTTCTTCAATTCTGGCCATTGATAAGGAAACTAAATCAATCATTTTGAGCCATCAATTCATTATATACAGTTGATAGGTCAAATTATTTATAACTAATTTTTAATTTTTTAATTTATTACTTTATTTAAATATTTAAATATTATTAATATTGTTTTTAACTGTATATATCAAATTGGTGGTCCAAATTATTATAAAATTTCCTATGTAATAATGTAATAGCCTTCAAATAACGTATAAAATAAATTTTAAAAAATAATAAGCCAATAAGCCATGGCTGTGAGTGTGGCATTACGTGACTGGAAGACCTGCATACACCATAATGGGCACAAAAACAGCAAAACATATAACATATATAGGCATGTAGCAATGGCATTAGGGACAATTAATTAAATATGAATTAGTAACATTGTATGCTCATTACTTAATTTGAACGGATATACTTTGAGATTAATTGTTTTATATTATAATACATCATCAAACGTGGCAATAATATTAGTTACAGCACATGTAATAAAACTAATTATTTCATATTGGTTACGTACAATTACAAAGAAAAAAGTAAAATTAGATTTAAATTATTAAAAATTAAATTAAATTTCTATAAAAATTAAGTCAAACTATTTATAAATTGATAAAATATTCAAATATTATTATATATACGTATGAAATAAAATATATATTTGAAGCAATAAAATAAAATATATAATTAATAAAAATAATTATTTAATATATATTTATATATAAATAATATTAATTTTGATTTTCTTATAAATCAAATACTTTTTTAAAATTTTCATTCCACTTTTTATTTTCTTTCGTTCCGATTGCAACTTAGAAATATGAACCAAATGACCATTTAGTGCAATGTTGAATTGCTAATCTTTCCTCCAATGAAATTATTACACATTGAATAAAAGAGTGTTCCAAAACTGAAGTTGTTGAATCTCAACAAAGTAATGAACAAGTGCAACAGCAGTAGTTATAGCATTGACATTCCAACTTCCAAGCAGAAGAGCAGAGCTGACCCACGATCAATATGCAATGTTTCTGACTATTGAAGGTCACTCTTATTTAACAAATATATTCTGCCTGTAGTAGTAAACCTTAGTTTTGGGATTAACATTAACCAGACGACAAGACAGATAAGCTCTAAGGAACCTGTCCTCTAATGGACTCGTTGGTGTTGTTTAGTGATGAGACTTCACAAATTATATATATAATTTTACAAGTAGTGACCACGAACCTCTGAGAAGAGGCAGGAGCCTGCAGCTTTGTATCAAATTCAAACCCTTTCGATTTGATGAATACACGTTCACATTTGCCATTGGCTGATCCACACACAGACATATATATATATATATATATGCATATAATTAATCATTCATTTTTGGTATTGAATCATCCCATGTGGATGTGATTAGAAGGCATCTTGACCTAAACTTTTCCCCTTTTTCTTATTATACTATATGTTTTTCAAATAAAACTCCACGTTTTAATTCAAAAAATGGTTCTATATTTCCTTTTTTTTTTTCTTAAAAAAAAAATACCCATCTTATCTGCTAGATAGTAAATTAATTTATGTTTAAACAATTTCCTTCGTTGACTAATTGTGTCCTCTTTCAATTGAATATGGAGAGTTGACATTCTTATCAAATTAACTGCGGACAAGTCAAAATACAGTTTCTTATGATCTAGCATCTGGGCCAGCCTCATCTATGTGTTAACAAGCAATATATAAATAAATTTATTTAGCCTCAATTCAAAGGAAGTTATTTTCGTTTATTTAAGTTATTTTTAAATTAAAATTGTAATATATGTAATCATAAAAATTAATTATTTAAAAATTAAACTAAATTAATCAGAGTTTAATATATTTTAAATATTAATAATTTAAATAAAAAAATTGACGAAATTAAACTGTATATTAAGTCTTGATCCAAAAATTTCAACTTTACTATCTATTATTTTTTTTCAAAAATAACCAAAGCGTGTTTTTTTCTTTTCATTTTTATTGTATCTTGCTTTGCTATTCTGGTCCTCATGCTGGCTGGGATCAACATCAAACTGAAACAGCTGTGATCATTGTACTGAAACATGCATGATTTCATGGAAGTTAAATACAACTTTGATTTTCTTTTCCTGCTTAGCGTGTTATAAAAAGTCACAGCATTGTTCGAAATTTCTTCATCGGGAGCTTAATTTTCTTTTGTGGATTACTAGTGCCCTACAATTGCTTGGCTCTCATCACTGCACTCACTTTTTTGTTCATAAATTGTTGTGCAACTTTTAGCAGCCTTTTAATTTTTATCTGTCTTCTTCAAAAATATGGACTTGATTGAAGTTTCAGACTCGCTGTTATCATCCAATGTAAACTAAAATAGTAAAAAAAAAATAATTAATAAAAATCACCATTTTATAATTGAATCGTTAATTTTTTTTTTGTTGTTAAAATTTGAATTATTTTTGTTCTTTTTATAATTCTATTTTAATTGAGTTTTTATTCTAATTCTGCTTCTATTGGATTGACTTAAAAAAATTTAAAGTCTTATTTATTATTTTATTTGATTATTTCAGTTACTTTTATGGTTATTTTAATTATTTTTTAGTACACAAAAATAACCACAGTATTTTATTTTGATTATTTTTTAGTATATAAAAATAACTATTGTATTTTTAAAATAAATTTGTCAAATACCATATTTTTAAAAGAAAATAATAAATCATATTTTTGAATTTTTTTTGTTATTTCTGAAAAAAAAAAAAATATAAGGGTAAACTACAAAAAATTCACCACCTTTGGCGCTTTTTGCTATTTCAACATATCTTTGTTTTTTTAGCAATGTCATTCCAACTTTTCTAATTTTTGCAATTTGAAGCACCGATAAACTCTCAGACAAAAATTGATAGACGTAACGGTTAAAATTATCTTTAATTTTTTAAATAGGATCCATTTAAAGCCTAATGGATAAAATGATGCATGCTAAGATTTCAAAACACAATTTTAAATAGTTTTATCTATCCATTTGTTTTGGGAATTGAACCATTTAAAATGATATATTTTAAAATTTTAAGATCTCATAAAACATACTATTTTTGTATATTAGATCATATATGAGTTCCACGAAAAAAATAAAAGACAATTTCAATTGATATGTCAATTTAATTTTAAATTTAAGTTTTTTGGTACTTAGAATTGTAAAAGTTAGAAAGGTAACGAATGATATTGTTAAAAAAAAATGTATATTAAAATTATAAAAAACGTCAAAAGTGGTGAATTTTTTTATAGTTTACCCAAAATATAATGAAATTATTTTTTAAAACTATGCAAGTGTTTGTATGATGTGGGTGGACTGAACATGGGCTTATTTGTGACGAGGATAAGACTTGCTAAATAGAGGTTAAAGCATCAAAAGAGTCGCCCAACCCAAAATTGCATGATGCAACGAAATGGATAAATACATGTTATGTTAGTAAGAAGAATGATGCAACGTGGCAGCTCTGTGCAGTCTCCACATGGCAACACCCGCACACGTGTTCGAAACAGGTGACGTGGTTGACCACACTGATGATGGATTCACAAGCAACGGGAAGAAATAAATTGGATGAGAAGAGAAAGTAAAAGAAACAAAAAAAAAAAAAAAAAGGGAAGCAATGGAGAGCGATCGAGAGAAGCAAGAGAGAGAAGGGACACTAAACCAGCCACCGCAGATTACACCGATGAAGCCGGTGACTCATGCGGCCTACGCTGGTGGAATGTATGGAAATGAGGCTGATCAACAACAGCCCCAACAGCAAGACAAGAAGCCAGCCAGTGACACCCAAAGTGCTGATGGACCCGTCGAGAAGACTGCAGAGCCCAAGCACAAAACCCCCACCTTCCACTGGCGATCGAGATCTTGATATTACTAGCCAATCCTACATTCAGTAACTTAATTTCAACATGAAAATTTCTGTGTTCCTTGTCACATGTTTTTGCTTTTAATTTGTCTGTTATTATGGTAAAAACTGATGATGTATTAGTAGGTAATGAATGGCTGTTGTTTTGCACATTGTCTTGGCAAATGGCAATGGCAACCGCAAGATCGTTGATTCAGTGACTTTACATATGTAAGTATGATGCATGTTTGTATAAAGAAGCTCAGTATATTGAGGTGAAGAAAAGGGTGGGTGTGTTTTGTTGGTTGGCTCGTTGCATTTTTAGGCTTTAGGCAGATGAAGCCTAAAAACTTGACAAGCTAAATAAATGAAACCAAAATTTTATGGCCCTGTTGTGTTTAATTAAAGCTTGAAAAAGGAAGATTCCTAATCCTTTGACAATGGCAATAATGATAGCAAGTTGGCCAAGAAATAGTGGCAGCCCGGCAAGTGCAAGCTAAGCAAATCAAGAGTGGGAGATTAGGTGAGCATGTGACATTAGTGCGTATGTCATCATTCATGTTTAACTTCCATTTGCCATGAGAGGTGCCTAATTAATTAATTTAGTTTCTCTCTTTTTAGCTGATGAACAGAGGAGAATAACAACCTCCTTAATTAATTAATTTATTCATTAATATTATATGCCTAATTCACTCCATTTAAACTAAAGTTAAAACTGTTGTGCTGACTAAATAACTCCATTAATCAAATCAACTTACCCATTTTATATTTGAATTTCAATGCTAAACAAACAAACAAAAGAGAGAGAGATTTATAGGGTGAGTAGGACTATTTAATGTTGGTATTAATTAAGATTAGCCAGCTAAAAAAGAAGAATGGTTCGACCCTCAATCACCTTTTTTTTTTTTTTAATTTTTTAATAATCAGCCAAAGGAATTTCAGTTGGCTAACTGTATGATAATAAAACTGAACTCAGCTGAACTTTTTCTCCAACAGCTCATCTCTTCTAAATTTTCAAAATTGTCATGTGGATAACAATTATTTAAGGACCCAACAAAAAATTTCTCAATCTCCCCACTTTGTCTTCTTTTAATGGTTTTGATGGGTGGTTTTTAAGCCAAATACCTTTTTTTTTTTTTAATATACTGCTCCCTCGTTTCTTTTTAATTATCATTTAAGGATCATATATACAAATTAAGAAATATAATTAATGTATGTGTAAAATACTATACTACCTTTATAATAACTATCTCAATTAATTATTAATTTTGTATATTTTCAAAAATAGTGTATGTATAAATAAGGGTATGATAGAAAAAAATAGTTAAAATGCATTGGTAATTGAAAACGTCAAATAAATTAAAATAAAAAATCCAATTTAAAACAGCAATTAAAAAAATGGAGAAAATAAATGATAAATTATATTTAAATTTGATCTCAAACTAGTGGGATTATGTTTTATCACAAAAATTTTATTATTTATTTTGTTATATTTGTTTTATATATATATATATATATATATTTTTTTTTTTTAAATTGATGCTACATGCCAAAATTATACCCTTTTATTTTTATTTGCAAATTAATTTTTAAATTTTTTTTTAATCCAGATAAAATTGGAGACTCACATTGATGTTACTATTCATATCATGACTCCAGACATTTAATATTTTCCTTTTTAAAATATCTTCTATTAGTATTAGAGTTACTTTCATTAATTGATTTTAGGGTTCATATGATTATATGAAATTTCACCATTTTTTTTAAAAGAAAAATTTACAAAAGAACATATGATATATGGAAACATTCTATCATATTAAAATCAGTTAAAAAAGAAATCTACGTATAAATAAAAATATCCTTTTATCTCTACAATTCTTTCTTTTTACAGTCACTCCCTACCTCATCCTCCTAAAAAATAAAGCTAAATTAAATGACTCTTTTATCAATTCCTCCCAACGCCCAACCTGCATATCTCCTCTACCGAAGGGCTCTCCCACTTCCCAGCAGCCCGCCTCCTCATTTCATTAAAATCATCAACACATTGCTTCAACTTCAACCCCCAAATGCGCCTCCTTGCGGCAGCGCGTTGCCCCCCAGCTACTTTGTCGAAAATCTTTTCCCACCCCTGCTCCCATTCTTCATGAGCATTGCATAGTTTTAGCGTCCCATTTTCCCAATTTGTCCAGCTCCACCCTTTATAAAGCCACTTCATTATATCCCCGACGCAGCTCCCTTCGCACGCCGGCGTGCACGGTCTGCACTTGGCTCCACTCAACGGACCAGGGCTAGACAGAGCAGCCACCGGCACTCCATACCGGTTTGGCGGGAACGGATATTTACGGTCGGAAACAATGCAAAAAGGTAGACGTTCGGTGGCAATAGGTACACCGAACGTAGTGAGCTGGGCTTTGAACGAGGTCTCAGAGTTCAACATCCGAAACCCGGCCGAGTCAAGTTTGGGGATGAGAGACAGACGTGAAAGTGCTATTATTGAGACATTTAAGTCGCCAATACCAAGACGGTCATTAAGGCCGCCGTAACTGGAGCCGGGTGGGACCAAGTAATAACCCAGGATGAAATTTTTAGGGTCAAGTGGGGCGTTCCAGTAGCCATCGACGCGGGTGCGGACTATCCAATCGTACGTGAAGTTGTGCTGCTTTTGGTAGTTCTCTATCATAGTCAGACATCCTTCTACCAGATTAAAGTACTGCAATAACCCCTGCAAAATGAAACCACACAAATACTTCATTGCCCCTTCTCCTGAGTTGTATTAAAATTGTCGAGAACAAAGTGGGGATCAATGGGTCCGATTCACTATCAATGGATGGAACCATTAATCAAGAATTATGGATAAATGGAAAGTTACTAATACTATATACATAACCAGTTATTTGAGATTGCTAGCACTTGATTTGTTTTTTTTTTAAACGCGTCTCGGTTAGAACCTCACTAGCTGCGTCATTGCCCCATGCGCAAAGATACTTGATTTGTATTTTAATCTAAAAGATTAAGAGCTTAATTAATTACACAGTCGTAGAAAAAAAAAATTTCTTGCTTTACAAAACTGATAAATGAAACCAAACAAAACCCAATTTCGAGATGTTTACAGTTCTTGAAAATTAATTATTTTATTATAATTGTTATCTTTATCTCTTTGTTCTTACCCAAAAAAAAAAAAAAACACAGCATCAACAACAAAATTTTTTTACTGAAAAATCAATTAAAAAAAAGTGGCTAATAAAGAATAATGAAAGAAATTACCTGGATTCCGTTGGGTGAATTAAGGGGGCTGAGAACTCGGACCTGAGACTCAGTTTCAGGTATGGGTTTGGGGTTAAAGATCCGAACGGAGGCAATTCGAGGAGCGATCTTTAACACAGAGAACTTAAAAGAATTATCATCTAGAGGACTGTGCAAGAACAGGTCTGAGTTTGGATACACATTGAGAATATTCTCCACAATCGACGGACCTGTTAGCTCAAATCTCCTGGCCCCACCCACCAAACAAACCGCTATCCTCGACCGGTAAACCTCATCTTTCGACGACCCAATCAACACCGGTTTGCCACGATTAAAACTCGGTTTATGGGTGACATTCGGGGGGATATTGGTGGTGGCAGCGGTGATGGTTCTGTTGAAGAAAAAGGAAGCTAGAGGAGGTAAGGAGGCGAAGGGACTAACAGGTGTCGAAGAAATAGATATAAAAATTAGAAAAGAAAGAGGAGGAACAATTAAAAAGAGAAATCTCCAATCGAGACCCGAGAACCATCTGGCGATGAACATGGCTATATTTTCTTTTTTTACCATTTCGTAGCTTTCTTTTTGATCTTGTTTTTGAATAGAGCTTTGTTTCGGATTATTTCCATGTCAGTGAAAGAAGCAGCAGAGTGATTTTGAAGGGTTTAGAGAAGAGACAATGGGGAAGTAAAGTGGCTTTTAGGAAGAGGAGGAGGAGGAGGAGGAAGATGGCACGGCCTTTCGGCGTGAATGAGGAAGTGAGGATTATTGGTGAAGTGAGATGTCGTTGTTTGGGTAAAATTTATTTAAAATGCTTCACCTTTACGTTAGCATCACCATGTATTATTATGTATAAATGTATATGTGTTGTAACCCAACCAAACCAAGTAGATAATTTGTATTTTTAATTTAATTTGATTTTATGCTATGTTTGCTGAATATTTACGTTTCTTTTTACAAATTTCTCATATGGCAGTTTTTTTTTTAATAAAAAAAGGTCCAATTTAGTGTGCTAGAAGCCGAATTTTGAATCTATTGGATTTTTCTAGTGTTTGACAAGTTGTTTAGAACGATTGGATTTTTATTTATTTATATTAATTTATTTTATATCGTTCCGGAAGAGGATGAAGGATGTTTCTTTATTAGCATTGTAACCAAAGTTAGCCATGCCGAGTTGCTGAAAACTACGCTAAATAAATTCACAAAAACAGTTGACAGTGACTTTACTTATCAAGTGTTATTATCAAATTCCCCAACGTTACTTTTCTCTTTACAACAATCATTTATTATTTTAATTAATTTATATAAATTAATTTTTTTTATCTAACTTCAGCAGTTAATAAAGCAATTACTTTATTTGTCTCTTGTGTAGTCAAAGGTAAATATATAACTTAAAAGAATACGTTCAAATCTTCGCTCCTTCCTGCGCTCTTTCCTAACACTAGCATGGAAATAATATCAGGTCTAGAAAATATAACAATTAATTTAGTATATAATTTACAGCGATCTATGAATCCAAAAACACAATTACAAACTAATGTTGTTCAAAAACAAAAAAATCAAGTCAAAAGCCAACTTTTGACTGAGGACTAAAAAAGAACTGCTAGTTGGCTGTTTGCATGGTATTCATAAAACCAAAAACAAAAAAGGAAAAAAATATAAATAAATAATTGTAACTCATCGATTCAAACAAATCCTCAGGACAAATGTAAGATATGCATATGCAAACAACTGGTAAAGAAAAATTCTAACCATATCAATACGAAATTGTTGAACCACCACACTAACCACCTGCGTCAAGAAATTAAAAAAAAAAAAAAAATTTGACTAACGAAATTAATTTGAAAATTTAACAATGACAGACCATGCAAGGAACACTGAGCTCTCACCCACCGGCCAGCTCAATGCAACATCATCAGCAAGAAATTTAATAAGAATCTTAGGTAATGTCCAATATTTACCACAGCCTGAATTGAATGTATATTTTACCATCCAAAGAATGAACAAATGAAAAGTAACTAGTAACATTCTATTCCAAAAGTTCTTCATTGTGAAGAAGGGGAAGGCGAGTCTGATGAATCATCGTCACTTGAAGCTGGTGGAGATGACCCAAAATCGAGATTTGGGTACACTCCAGGTGGTCTGTCCCGAGGTTTAATCGATAGTAGCTGAGTTGAATCGCCTACTACATCAGCCCATCCATAATGAGGTTCAGCCCTTCATGAAATAAAGAATTTGTCAGTTTAAGTTCTAATTGCATGTATGCTAAGTTAAGAAAGACTTCTAACGTTTTTACTAATTCCTGATCAGTTCTTTTGACTAGCAATTGCATTAATGGTTTTACTAATTCGACTAGCAATTGCATTAATGGCTTTACTAATTCCTGACCAGTTCTTTTCACCAGCCACTGCATATGGGCAATTTTAGCAACTTTAGTATATTCTTACTCATAATAGGTTTCCTCATCCACAACAATATCCCAGCTTTCGCCAGTTGTGCTCTTTCCATATTTGTGGACTTTCCTGGAGTAGAGAGAGAGAAAAAAAAAAAAAAAGACGTATTAATTCAGCATGCTGAATATCTGACAAATATATCATGTCCGTTACAAGAAAAATCATTTGTTGTGTCAATTTCTTTAAAGGGCCAAAGTTCCAGATCAAAGAAATTTCTAAAACAGTAAATGAGCTGACAATATGACTTCCATACCCATTTCCAAAGTGTTCTTCTCCCCATGTCCTTGACCAACCTAGAAACAAGGTAAATTAAAGAGTAAGCCAAACATGAAGACTTCAATTAGCAGAAAACAAGACAAAGAAATCCCGTCTTTAGAACAACTCATGGAGTAAGCTCATTTGTCCCCAAAAATACGCAACTGATCCAGGAACTGAGACCAGTAAAAAGAGGACTCCATCACATGCATGATATTCATATTAAAAATGTCAAAGGCTGCAGGTATGGGTTTATCAACAAATATATTTGACCAAAAAAAAAAGGTTTATCAACAAATGTCAGCTTGACGGCATCAACAACTGACCATGCCCTACATCAGTAATCTCACAAGTAGCATAAATATGAAACTTGGTATATCAACAACTGAAGACGACCCATAGCAGAAGAACCAACAAAATAAGCAGACTTATTCACACATAATTGGAAAACCAACAAAATAAGCAGACTTTATTCATACACAATTGGAAACTGACTTTCATTGTCATCCGTGTGGTTAGGCACCCAAAAGAGATAAACATATTCAATGTATTTAGAAATCACACTAAGAAGATTTTCTCCATCTAAGAAGAAATATGCGAAATAAATCTTAGTATACTGGTAGGCCAAATTTAACTAGAAATAAAATCAATATGATGAATGTAGTCAAATTAAAACCCAGAGAAATGTGAAGAATATCCAGCATTAAGAGCATTTAAGGTCTCAATGCAACATAAGTCACACGTTGAACTTACGTTCGCCACCTTGAGAAACATGCCAAGTCTCACCCTGGCGAGAACCTATACCGGCAAAAAACTTTTCTTCCCACTTGTCACCCCATTTGGTTCCCAATTCAGTCTCAGCCCACTTATCTGTCCTGAGGAGGTGAAAAATAAGAGTTGATGAAACTACTTGAATGTTCTTCCAATTGGGAATTTCTAACTGCATAGAGGAAGAAAATGACAACAAAATTGGGTGCAATGCTAAAATTGTTGCCAAGGCAGACTGGCAAATAAAACAAAACTTCTACTGGACCAGACTGGTGGATATAACTTAACTTCTATTGGACAATTAGGCAATCTACCACTAGCTCAAATACAATATATTTGCCGTAGATACAACACAGCTTGCCTGTCCATTAAAACTCAGTTCTTATACCCACTATGAAGCTTCTAAAGTTGCAATGCTTTCCATAATCATGGTAGCCCACTGCTCAGTATTGCTGACCAATAATCAGGATATTATTGCGCATAGAATATTGCTTCTGGATCAGATTACTTTTTATAGACAGTCAAAATCAAAGCATGTCAATGTCCAGAACAACCAAAGCTAGATCCAAGTAGATTTAATATCCAACAAAACAAACAATGATAATAAGAGAAAACCATTTCAGAACAGATCCCCTTCCATCATAATGCTCTCCCCACTTCTCCCACCATGACTGCTCATTTAATCTGCCATACTTATGTGCCCCCTTCTCAGTCCAGCCTTTGGCATCATATTTCTCCCACCTAAATCCAAAATAAATGGATAATTAAGATATAGTAGTTCACGTGGATATATCAGTTTTGCTCAACAACATATTAACACAATAAGTAATATGTCTTACCGTGCATATACATGTTATTATTGTTAGCTTACCATTTCTCATGCCATCCAGCATTCTCAGTCCCTGATTTTGCTTGTTTCTGTGCACTCCTCTCTATTCTTGCTAGATTACTGCAGTCACAGAATAGTACATTACGAATGAAAAGTGAAATTCATGGTAGAACAGAATTTATTCACAGTACGGCTTTCAATTTCATTGAAATATAAAAACACTGATAAAGAAGACCTCCATTCATCTTGATGCAGCACCTCTTGCCATGTTTCCCACCATGAATCCCCTTCAGCATTCCTTCCAGATTTCTCCACACCTATGAGTTATAACTCAACTGTAGGTGAGTACTTCAATAGAATTAAGGAGATAAAAAATTCAAATAAAAATCCATTAGAAAGATAATTAACGAGTCTAGCAAACAAGAAATGAAGCAATATACCTAGCTCTTTGTATCCAGTCCAGTCACTTTTCTCCCACCACTGTCAAGGAGATCAATAAATCCAATTAAAAGCATCTACCTGGTATAATACCTAACAAGGTTATAACAATAATGCTGATTTAAAATAGTTTGAGAAAAATCATGACATCTAACTGTAGTACCAGGGTGTTATTTTCAGAATTTTTCCCAAGCATAGGCTTTTTAATCATTCTTATGAGCTAAGATTGAAGATGACATATTTACTTGTTCTGTCATAACTGTTTTTTGAGCTTTCATAGATATTAAGAAGAAAGGCATCAGCAAGGGATACCCATGTTGATTTAGAGTTCAACTCCTCCAAAACCACAGCATTTATAAATCGATACTAGCATAAAATTTGTGCGTGATAAGGACAATATTTTGGCCAGCACAGAAATGAAAACTGGTATATGATTAATCATAAAACCACAGCTTGTTTACAAAAATAAAAAAAATCTATTTGATGAGTTTCACAATTCATTTATCAGTTAACATCGAAATTGAGGTAAGACTTATATCAGTTGGCATTGAAGAATCAGTCACAGATTCCATAGACTTTCTTAACTCTAAACAAACAAGAAAGAATTTGCTAGTGGATTAGCATTTTTTATTATATACATCAGTACACAAAGTTTGCTTTACTCTCACATCAATACATCCAAACATTATAATCAAAATGATTTTATACCATTTCTTTCCATTCTGAGGTACCATCATATGATTGCCCACCCATCCTTGTCCATCTACATCTGAACCCTTTATCACCAAGGTCTTCTCCACTTTCGCGGTACCAAGTACTACCATCTTCATTGGTGCCAGCTTCATTAACATGTTCGTTCATTAAGTTAATGCCCCATTCCTTTTCATTAGCAATACCAGTGTCTTCATTTAGTAAGCAAGCAAACAAAACATCATTGGTTAAAGAAAGAATCAGAAGTCATAAGAAAAATAAGAAGTACAAAAATATGCTTCAAAAAAGATATCAACAAGACCAAAGCAAATGTAGATTACCTCTCTTCGGTGGAGTGTCACGGGACTGTGGACCGGAACTTCTTGGAGTACAGCGAGGGGAGAAGTTTTCTTGTTTTGAAACGAGACGAGACCTATGCCAGATAGGTGTATATGAGGGACTAAATTGCTATAAATAAACTTAAAATTCATTCGGAGAAGACTTAAAAAGCATCCATCACCATGTCAAAATTTCATATGAAAATTCACAATATCAAAATGCTGGTTCAAGAAAACAGCTCTACAACTCATTTTATAAACACTCTTAATAGGTGATTAAGCATCAGGATTAGCCAATCAACAATCAATTGTTTAAGCGATCCTGAAATTTAACAGTAATTGAACAGTTTTGCAACACCAAACAGCTAATAAACGAAAATTAGAAGTAAGAGAAGTGAAAATGAGTACTGAGGAGGAGGAGGAGAAGCAGAAGAAGAACGAAAATGCAATGGAGGAGTAGCTTGAACACGGACACAGCGAGTGCGGAGGCATTTATCTTCAATTTTCTCAACGCTATTACCCGACCCGGAAGTTCTCCGAATCGGAGCAACGGAATCGGAGCAGCAGCAACTGATCCGAGTAGTCACGTTGCTGCGGTTCCTCTTCTTATTCTTCTTCCTGAAATGATGCAATGTTGAATGCAACAAGGGAGACACGTGAAGTCGAGTTAGCTTGAAATGAAGCTGCGTAGTGAGACCGCTAGAACTAGCCGCCATTGAAAAACAAAATATAGCAAAAGAAGAAAGAAAAAATCAGGAAAATGCCATGGATACACCAAATTTATGGAAAAAATTAGGGTTGAGACATGAGATTTGACGGAGAGGGACTTGAAGTGGACTGATAATAGTATTAAGTGAAGAGGAAGAAGATTAAGATGCGGCGGAGTTGAGTTAGAGTTGTGTTGCGTTTGGGAGGAAAGATCTCTTCAGATCGGCGTGGAAAATGATTTTACCATCTCGGCAATGCCTCCGAATCCCGGGATTTAATCAAAACACGTGAGCATTTTGGACCCCACTCCCTGTATCCTCTTCTGCTATTCTGCTTTTGCCATCTGTCATTTAATAAGCCGTCATTTTTCTTTATTTTTTATCGGATGATAAATTATCATTTTTTTTAGCTATCATCCCACTTCAACAAAAATCAACGCTACAAATGATTTCATTTCGTACCAAAGGAAATGAAATCATATATTTTTTTTAATCTTCAAGTTATATTTTATTAATTTGCCATGATAGATTTTTTTTTTATTTTGTTCTCTTTTTTATTCAATAATTCAATAAAAAATATAATGAATTGTGAGTTATAAGATAATAGTCTCATTAACACTCATTAATAAATTTCAATTAATATGTGAATGGTAGTAATGGTAAAGATTTGAATTCAAAACTTCTGCAATTTTGAGAATAATAATTTGACACTAATAATCTTATTCAGAAACTCAATAAAAGTACAAAATTTCAATCGATAATATCACCAAATTCACTTAATTTTATAATTGTAACTTCTTTTGTTATATGGTAAATTCTATTATCACCCAAATCACATAAAAGCAAATTCAATTACTATATAGCAACAGCTTTTATTATTGTTAACGTTATTATTATTGGTTCAAATTTCGAGTACTGAAAGGGAGACAGTGGACTTTTTAGGTTACATTTGAATGGATAATAAGGATAACTACGAGATGAGTGACAAATCAGCCTAAACGTGAAGCAAATTGACTTATAAAACACAAGGACCCAATCTTCTGGTAGGGAAGATGATAACGTGGGAAGGATTCGATTCAAAATCTCTGTTGGAAAGTAACTTTAAAGGTAAATCTCTCTTCCTTTCCTTTTTCTTCTTCCTTATCCAACCAACAATTTGATTGCCTCTTACTAATATCATATGCCACTTCTTCTACGAGTCCCCGACCACAATCATTTAGCTTTCTTTTTTTTTTTTTTAATATGCCACGTGTTGACACCTCATGGTTTGATGACATGGCACGACACCTGTTGACCATGAGATTTTGGCTTGTGGATAAGCCGGAAATGTGGGGGCTTGCGTGTCATTGAATACGTGGCAGGTGATTAATGCACGTGTCATTGTGTGAAAGCAGAGCTAGTGGGAGATGCTTAGATATTGAGATCTCTGTTGTTGGACGAGGAAACACGAAACATTTGTTATCCGAATCAGGTTGTGTGTTGTTTGGATAAGCTCAATGTCACTTCCCTATGAGATTATTCAAGGTAACAATTTTTTCCAGGGTCTGTCGCACAGAAACTAATTGTGGCCACTTGTTTCGGAGGAGAAAAGGAAGCAAAGCCGAAGCCCGTTTAAATCATTTGCTATCTGGAAATTTGTAGACAACATGAACCTTTCTTTTATTTATTTTCTGAAACCAATTTACCATATTTCATAATACTAAGCACACGTTAATGGAATAAACATTTGATTTGGGAATTTCATGCATCACTTGCATATACTATTCAGGCTAGAAATATGCATATCTGAGGAAAGATTCTTTTGTTGGCTCTTTGCTATAATACAATAGCAAACAATCATGTAAAAAAAAATCCACCCCAGAAAAAGTTCATTTTTATTTGGTCCATCTCTAATAAAGAAAATTTGTAGGGGTATTTCCTCTATAACTTTTTATATTCATGTGAAGCAGTAAGAGTCTTGGTTTCATCTGAAATTGTAATTGGACAATCAATGGTTGTAGCTAAATGATGGGAAACCTCCAATGATCAAAAGTGATTTCCTAGCATGCACTCTCATTTACTTCTCTTCAAACCCACGACCAATGTAAGAATAATGCGTCAAGTCTACAGCAAAAGACCGCATAACCTTTCTTTTGATACCAAATAGTTCCCTGGACGCCACATTACCGCTCTTTCTTGTCAAAGCCAGAATAGATTCTCACTTGTAACACATCCAAATCCATATTTCAGATATGGTTCTTCAGTTAGGCAGTGGAAAAACCACAAGACGTTGCAGCTTGGCCAATGCGCAGTTAATTCATTTTCTGGAGAGGAAAGGCTTTACTGATTCCACAACCACCTGCAACAAATGAAGACATATATCAAATCAGTTCTTCAATGTAATCTCACTTCCTAAAACTGCTGCGTATCGGTTGCCAGATTCCTCTATCATGCTGGGAACATCATGCCAGCAATTATGTGTTTGCTAGACACTTTTTCTTAACTGAAAGTTGTGCATTGTGTTTTCGGAACCGTAGTGTAGAAAAAGGTAACTTATTCACACCCTTTGCTTGGACGAAATGGGTATGCTTATACATACATGCAATGTCAAATAGCATGCAATTTAAAGTTTTGGGGATGCTTTGCGGGACAAAATCACTCAGTTTCATTACCATTAACAGGCTGGGGTGGCAGTTACCTAATGCTACTATCAGACTTAAAACACTTTCATAACAAAAACCGTACAAAGATTAATCAAGTTTCCCAAGCTATCATACAAATATCATGAGTTTTCTCTCTTACCCTTCCATCATACGATAAAGAAGCAAAAATCCAAGGTTCACGAGAACTCCAAGCAAGGCCTACAATCACAGCTTAAAACTAATTAGATCTAGTTCAGAATTTGCAATTAATAGGGTACAGAGATGGCTAGACTGCTTACCATAAACACTGTCTTCATAGTCACTGTATGTATTAAGCAATGGGTCAACTTGCTGAGATGGTGAATCAACCAAGCTGCCAAAAAGCAAAAGAATAAATGACAAATAGAGAATGAAATAAAAACTCATTAATAAGCTTCATACACAACCAAGAAAAAAAAAAACCTTTCAGATGTAATCACATCATCAGTCGATGTAGAAGCCAGCCACAAATTAACAGTGGAATCTGTACCACCACTCTGTAAAAGCATAAAATCCATTACATAATGTGTCATAACTATCAAGAGATTAATGCCTTGAGAGAGAAGGATACCTTTTCCCATGCTATATATATAGCCAAACATCATTAAAGAACTTCCCATTTTTATCAACTTAAAGTTGACACTTTAAGAATGAAGGTCCCTTTTAAAAATGATAAGCTTCAAGTAAAAATATCATGGGAAATAGCGTAGATTTTGACTTTTTTGACTTTATAGTATAGAAGTAGTGAGACATTCTAACAAGGAAATGCAGAATAATGCACATAGACACAAGCACATATTTACACCATGCACTTTAGAGTGGTGTGTGCATGCTTTAAGAGAAAGGGAGAAAGAGAGACCAGAATCAATCCGTCGTACTCAGGATTACATGCAATAGCCCACGTCCTGCCAACAATTGGAAACACAATCAGACAACTAAGACACCAGGAAAAATGTCAATTAAGAATGTCAAATTTATGAGAATAGGAATGGGATAAAATGAGTCATCAACCAGGAACATTATCAAAAGATGTCAAAGATTTAAACTTCGAACAAAGAACAAAACCATTACCAGTGTGCATGTCCAGGAAGCTCTTTCATAGGAACCTTTGGCATTCTAAGATCCCATATGTGTATCCCAGATTCATCCTCTGCAGTAATCTGCAATAATGGTTTTTTTAATGCTAAGAGAAACAGCCAATGCTGATATTATTCTCAAGGCCAAGGAACAAAATATAACAAGATACCCAAGGAAAAGATCTACAAATTTGAGGTGAGAAGCATTAAAACAGATTTTAAATCTGCATCCATCCATTCATAATTACACTGGAAAAAATGCAACATGTGCAGTAAATTCTGTTCCAATTTGATCTGAGTGAGGAAGTTTTAAAAGACTCCACATTACAATTGTTTGATACGTTAAATTGAAGCAAGAAATAGATGAGCAATAGCAAATATTAGATGTTTCTTGAAAGCATTTGCCGAATGTATTCTCACATTTCATGTAAAGGTTCACAATTCTACAAGGATAGAAAGACACATCTGCTCGGAGAATGTGTATCCATTTATGAATAAATGAAAAAGTATGCGGTGAACAGAGGTAAATGCTTACAAGGACGTGCTTCTTCTTGGTGTTGTAATCAATATTGCGGACATGTGCACAGCCGATTGAATTTGTCTTTCTGCAAGTACATATAAATACAAATACTATTAATTATTTTGAGATGCACTGTAAATATTGAACATTTAACACATCAAGAAATTAGCAGTTAGAAAAGAGCACTCAACATTGATCAAAACAATATATTCTGGAGTTCCAACATATATATTGAAGATTCATAAAGATGAAACTAACTAGTTGGCATTAAGTTCCAAAAGAGAAAAGGAAAATATAACACAAATGCCCTTTCAACTCATATGGCCATGATTCAGCATAAAAATATGATGCTTTCCCAACTGAGGACCAGCATTACCAGAAAGCATGTAAGAAACTCACTAGATGCCAACCCCAACCTTTATAAAGAAAGGAAGAAAAGGACAAAAAAGAAATATACAAAGATATCATACTTCATTGTCCGTAGATCCCAAAACTGGATTGAGGATTCGCACGTTGCTGCAACAGCATTCACATCATGCGGATCCCAGGCTCCACCAGATAAGTAATGCAACATGCCAGCTGACTCCTTAGATTGCATCTAAGTTTTGAGCAACATCTAAATATGTGTCAGCTAGAATTCAAATAATTGATAAATGTGCATGCATTTGTTTCTAGTGAGCGTTCACTTAATGTTGCAAATTGCAAACTAATGGTGACTTCTATGATTCTGTTTTGGTAAGATGTACAGACAACAAATTGCACAGAAACAACACCTGGGCTGCTTTTCTAGCACAATCTAAATTCCACAAGAAAAGATTTTCTTCATCAATGCTGATAAGCTTATCATTTCTTCCAGATGGCCACCATAAAATGCTGTTCCATACAAATATAAACTATGTGAGCTAAATTAAAATGGGCATTGATTGGACCCCACAAGTTACACAATAAATAGAACACCAAGCTAAAAATAATTTAAAGGAAAACTTAAAAAGAGATTAGCAGAAAAACAAGAGACCTATCAATCAAATCTTAAATTACTAGACAAGGTATGAGTTGCAGTTTTGATTAGTTGGTTTTCAAGTGGCCTAATGTCCTTTGATAATACTAGTAGAGTCAGATCATTCACTCCACAGCATAAGTTTGATGAAGAATAAGAGAGATTAATTTATCACTTTCACAGATTTCAAAACTGGATGGCAAGGCATAGGCTAGCACATGAAAGATGAATAAAAAACTCACCAATTAACCTTTCCAGAGTGAGCATCAAGCGAAGCAATTTTTTCCAGTTGAGGTGAATTTAGCTGGCCATATAGCTCAGGAATCTGCCAAACTGCTGCTCCATATGATTCACCTTCAATAACAACGTTGAATTTCAACAATTATAGCACTGCTAACAATCACAAATAGTGAGGAAAGGAAAAAAAAAAAGGCCAAAAGTTGAAGCTAGTTCTTTCATATTAACATGAAGTAATAAGGAGGCTTCAATAAGCTCTAAAGAGTGAACTAATCATCCACCAATGAAATCACAATAAAATACTGTACGAATTTATGCTGTTGTGGTGGCTCAGAAGGAAAATGTCTTAACGGCAAAATAATTGCATATGAGCTATAACTTCGAGAGCTACAATTATAAGCAAATTGCGCAATTATACTAGCAAGAAAGAAGCAATAAGAGCAGATCGAGATCAGAGAGTTACCAGTAGAGAAGACAGTGGAGAAGATGCGTTGATCGAAGGGACACGAAGATAGGTCCCAGATCTCATTAGGATGTGAAAACAAGCCTTCACATATCAATTCAGTTCCAGCTGAAGATAACCGAATCAAATGCACCTGTAGTTAAAAAGAATTCAACAATTCATTATATCAAGTACTAGCTTCCGAACCAAATAACCGAAGGTTAAAGGAAAAAAAAAAAGTGTAACCTCATTTTCTTCTCTGAGGCTGAGAGTACCAGTGAGGAAGCTGGTATGGTCTGTATCTGCTTTCACATCTGAAATGCATCTAGCCTGGAAATGAAATTCACAACCGAAATTAGGGCTGGCATGGTACAGATTCTATGGAAAAGGAAGTGATTTAGCGTTGCAGTTTGACCTGATATTTGAGACCATATCCTATGCCTGATGATCCTCCTTGCATTTCTAATTCACCGCCTTACAGATACAGAAACGATGCGAGTTCATCAACTAGTCATCCTCCTCCATGCTCATTTGTATGGTCAATTGTAGGGCAAAGGTACAAATTGGACCCTAAATTATGCGCCTAGGATTCAATTGTACCCTCAATTTTTTTTTTCCCATCTAGAACTTTTTTTTTTCAAAATTATCTCAAATTGGATCTCACACAGATGGAGCCATGACAAACGTTATAAACATGCATAACTGGACTTATAGGACCCATCAAAAAGGGTCAAATTGGAACTTCAACTTTATAAATTAAGACATATTGACCCTTACTGAGTATAATTAAGTTATGTAACTTTTTTTAGTACAATTAAGTCCTATATGTTAATAAAAAATTAATTTTAAGGGTTGCTAACAAAAGAAATTTGATAAATATTTTTTAAAATATATATATAGCATAATTATAAAGTTTTTAAACCTATAAAATATATTTTTTAAATTTTTTTCCTGAATTTAAAAAACTTTACAATTAAGTGATATATACTTCAAATAAATGACCAATTTTATTCATTAATATAAATAGAAAATTGATAATTAATCTAAAATTTAATTTTAAAAATTGAATAAAAAAATATATTTATCAATTATTGTGTAGGTTTAAAAATTATTGTGTAGATTTAAAAATTATTGTGTAGGTTTAAAATTTTAAACTAATTAATGAAATTTAAAATTTTTTTGGTCAACCATTAAAATTAAATTTTTGGATTAATTATCAATTTGCTATTTATAATAATGAAATCTCTCATATTGAACAAAGCCAATTGAAAATTTTGTATCAATTATCTTAATTTAGTTAAATATAAGCTATTTATATATGAATTAAAATTTGACAAGATTAAAATGAGTTGAATTTGATTTATAAATGTTTATAAATAAAGTAATCCAAAAATTTAATTTTAATGGTTGACCAAAGTTTTTTTAAATTTCATTAATTAGTTTAAATTTTTAAACCTATACATTAATTTTTAAACTTACACAATAATTGATAAATAAATTTTTTATTCAATTGTTAAAAGTAAATTTTAGATCAATTATTAATTTGCTATTTATATTAATGAATAAAATTGGTCATTTATTTGAAATATATATCACTGAATTGTAACATTTTTTAAATTCAAGAAAAAATTAAAAAATATATTTTATAGGTTTTAAAACTTTACATTTATTATTATGTTATATATATATATTAAAAAATATTTATCAAATTTTTTTGTTAGTAACCCTTAAAATTAATTTTTTATTAATATATTGGACTTAATTGTATTATAAAAAAATTACATGACTTAATTGTACTTAGTAAAGGTCCAATATGTCTTAATTTACCAAGTTAAAGTTCCAATTTGACCCTTTTGGTGGGTCCCACAAGTCTAGCTGTGCAAGATTGTAACGTCAATTTGGGCCTCTGTCTCTGTGAGGTCCAAATTGAGACAATTTTAAAAAATAGTTCCAAATTAAAAAAAAACATGAGAGTTCAATCCAGTCCTAGACACATAATTTAAGGTTCAATTTGTACCTTTTATAATTATCACCCTTTTATTTCAGGAACGTTACATTTAATATCAAAGTAGTTTATTGAAAATTGAAATTACAACAATACTATACGACATATTTACCAATGTAAGTCATGCATTAAAATATGAATCACATAAAATTAAAAAATGTCCATGGGCTAAATTTTAAATCCAACTAAAGTTATATATCCATATGATGAACCTAATAATTTATATCCATTTTTCTTAATCGTTGTATGTAAATTAAGACAATCAATTTAATATATTCATTCTAATTAATTATATTAAACACAATAAAAACATCTCTCAAAATTTATTATATTACATATAATTAATTATGAGTTAATTATGATAGGAAACGGTTATGCAACTTTGATGTGTGGTGAGCACAAGCCTTAGATAGGGTGAAATTTTAAAATTTTCACAGGTATAACCCTTCATCACATGAAAAATTCCAATCCCAAGGATCCAATTTGAATTTAACACATAGCTAAACATCAAAACAACATGTAAACAACAACCTAAGAATTCTAAGTTTCACGAAAACTTACAAACTCCTAAGTTTGATGTAGACCTTAATAGTTATCTACAAGCTTTGGATCTTTTGGTTCAACTCTTGAATCAAATGCTTAGCCTCCCAAGTGTTAGGCCTCTAGCTTGAAATACCAAAACTTTTATTAAGCTTAGCAACAAGTACCCTCTCTATTAACCCTTAGAAACTTGCACTAACTCAATTCTCTTGCAAGAACACTTAGGGTTTGTAGTGTGTATGTGTTTCTCTCTTTTTGTGTGTCTACACAAAGTCTCTTAATTATCTAACCTTAAGAACATTTCTTCGGTTATATTTATATGTAGAGAAAGCAAAATCCTAATCACATGATAAGTGTACAACTTGCATACTTATCTAGTTTATCAAGAATTATATAGAGAATTAATTCATCTTATGTATTATGTCTACATACATTCTTTACATATACCAATGTGATATACACCTTATCACAGCCATGGTCAACATTTTACACATTAGGGATAATGTGCCTAATATGCCAAGCCTAATAAGCTAAGCTTAATGTTTATCATTTGCCATGGTCAACATTATACACTTAAGAGATAATGTATGCCTAACATGACAAATTTGTCAATTCATACATACATGGACTTGGGCTTAGTAATTGGGCCATCACTTGGCCCAAGCCCGACCCATATAACAAATGGGCTTGGATTAGGTCCATGGGCTTTCTCAACGTCTTGGATTAATCTTTGGTCCAAAACTCTTTTGGGCCTAGGCCCAAACAACTTTGGCCATTAATCCAAGGTCCAATTAGAAACAACACACATTATTAATTTAATACTCTAATTAATATCTCATATTAATTAAGTATAAATTAATAATTAAACCCTTATTTAAATTAGATTTTATGATATGCTAGAATCATTACTTAAAGCATAAATCCAATTTGAATAATCTTAATTAATTGATTAAACTCTTTAATCAATAATTAGATTAACATTAACGGTGATTTGGTAAAGCTTTTTAGTTATGACTTACTAGTTTCATGTCTAATTGGCAATGAGAAAATAATATCAACACTTGATATATTTGAAACTCTTTCAAGTCTAAATGTGAAAATCCCAATTATGCTCTCATAAGTTGTGAGTGATCCCTAACATCGATATCATAACTACCCAATTAAAAATGAATGCATGTATTGATTCACATGAACCCTTTGGTCATAATTATCGTGCACTAAAATCTCTTCATTAGAAGATCCTAATATAGTCTAGAGCCACGGTTTAGCCAAACTCTAATAGTTATAGCATGTGACCTCATCTCAAGTTTTAATTCTTTGATAAAAATATAACCAACACTGAAACTCTTTCAGTTCGTGAAGAACTTATTCATCAATAAAGAACTTAGATAGCATAAGATTTTATCCTGGTTCACTCCAGGCAATGAATCTCGTCTTGGCTGAACACTCATCCCTACACTTAATCATCTAGAGCCACCACATGCCATATACCCATGTATGATTAACATAAGTATGTAAGCGGTAATAAACTCTAGTCACTCAAATGTGGATGACTGTGTCACCTCAGGTCAAAGGACTATATGCACCATTATGTCCTAGATTATGATTATTAATTATAAGTGAATATCCAAGCAATCACAAATCTAACATCATGTTCGATCCACCCATCACATAAGTATCCATATGTCTATTCTGATATCTCATATCAAGTAGTATGAGACTCACTACCTCCTACTATTAGTATTACATACTAATCAAGGAAACCAGACAAAGGTGATGGTCAAATTAATATTACCCTAATATTAATTTACCGACTACGAACAATTTTATAGCACAGGTACTAAATAAATTTGTTACTTGTATTATCAACTCTTGATAATAAATGTATTTAACATTGTGTTAATGGATAATATTCAATTAAATAAACGCTTTAAATAATAGAATATTATTTTATTGCCATTTGAGACAATTTACAATGTTAAATATGTGATTGGCCTCTAGGGCATACCACCTATGCTAACAATCTCCTACTTGCACTAGAGCTAATCACTACAGTATCTTAGACCCATCTTCTCAAGATGTCGATCCAACTGTAGTTGTGTTAATGCTTTAGTAAGTGGATCAACGACATTTTCAGCCGAGGCCATCTTTTGCACGATGATATCGCCTTTTCCAATAAGTTCCCTGATAATATGAAAGCACCTTTCTATGTGTTTGGATTTTTGGTGAGACCTATATTGCTTTGCCAATGCAATGGCTCCATTATTGTCGCAATGGAGAGGAATCGAGGACTCAATGGAAGGAATAATTCCAAGTTTGGTAGTGAACTTCTTAATCTAAACATCCTCTTTAGTAGCATCCGATGTGACTATATACTTGGCTTCTGTAGTGGAATCAACAGTGACACCTTGCTTGGAAGTCTTCCAACTCACTGCTCCTCTATTACAAATAAACATAAACCTAGAGATAGACTTTCTATCATCTACATCTGATTGTAAATCAAAATCTATGAAACCATCTATTTGTAGATCACCTCCTCCATATGTTAAGACTAAATCTTTAGTCCTTCTTAAAAGTATTTAAAGATTGCCTTAACAACTATCTGATGCTTTATACCTGGATTGGATTGAAACCTACTAGTCACACTAACATTATAGGCAATATTAGGCCTAGTACACAATATAGCATACATTAATCTTTAGCCATTTGCTATATTTCCTTGGGTGTTTTCGGTGACATACCCTTGGATAAATGGATACCATGTCTAAATGGTAACAATCCGCCCTGGGAATCAAGCATGTTGAACCTTTTCAACACCTTTTCCAAGTGAAGACTTTAGGATAAACCTATCACTCTTCTCAATCTATCTCTATAGACTCGAATGCCAAAAATATAGGTAGCTTCCCCTAATTCTTTCACGGAGAAAGTTTTACACAACCATAGTTTCACATTTGTAAGCATGCCAATATCATTCCCGATTAATAAAATATCATCTACATATAGTACTATAAAAGTAAGTTGGCTCCCACTAACCTTCTTGTACACATAAGGCTCATCTTTGTTTTTAATAAAACAAAAAGATCGAATAGCTTCATCAAAATGATGATTCCAACTCATTAAGGCTTGCTTTAGACCATAAATTGATCTATTAAGCTTGCACACTTTGGAACCTTCCTCGGATTCAAAACCCTTGGGTTGTTCCATATGTCAAAATCTCATAGTTATAGTGTGCAGCTATGGCGAGAAGTATTTAAATGGATATAAGCATGGCTACTGGTGAGAAGGATTCCTTATAGTCATCCCCTTACCTTTAGAAAAACCCTTTTGTTACAAGCCTTGCCTTATAAGTATCAACCTTTCCATTTGCATCAATCTTTCTCTTGAAGATCCATTTACAACCTATAGGTACTATACCTTCAAGTGGATTAACAAGTGTCTAGACTTAGTTTGCATACATGGAATCTATTTTGACTTTTATTGCTTCAAGCCATTTTAAAGAATCTTTATCTGATAAATCTTCTTCATAAATTGTAGGATCATCATTATCATGACTTTTTTATATTGTAGGATCATCATCATCATGACTTTTTTCTTCATGAACATGCAACCCTTGCATACTATATAGAAAACTATATCTTTATGGTGGATGAGATACCCTACTTGATCTTCTAAGAGTTGGTGTGATGATATTTTCTGTAGGATTAGACTCTTGATCAACTTGATTGGCGTCATTAGAAGATTCATCTTCTGATGCTGTATTCCTTCCTTTACCACCTTCTTGAAGAAACTCTTTCTCAAGATTTATGGCATCTCTGCTTATAACAACAACTTGTTCAGTAGGAAGATAGAAATAATATCCTAAACTATCTTTAGGATATCCAATAAATCTGCCTTAAATTGACCTTGCATCTAGTTTGTCTATTTTTAGCTTTTTGATATAAGCTAGGCATCCCTAAATCTTAACATGCTTAAGACTTGGTGCCTTACTGTGCCTTATCTCATATGGTGTGGTAGAAAAGACTTAGATGGAACACGATTTAGGATGGAAGCAACAGTTTCTAATGCAAAACCCTAAAGGAAAGTAGGCAAATATGTATAGCTCATCATTGATCAAACTATATCTAATAGAGTTTGATTCTTCCTTTCGGATACACCATTTAGTTGAGGTGTGCCGGGTGGAGTTACTTGTGAAATAATGCAATTTCCCTTAAGAATTTCAGTAAATTCGGTACTTAAGTATTCACCTCCTCGATCCGATCATAGGATTTTAATACCTTTCCTTGTTTGATTCTCTACTTGGACCTTTGATGGGAATTCGCAAGTATACAGAATCGTCCAAGTAGTAATTAAATATCGATCCCATAGGGATTAAAAATTGAGTACTGTAATACTAATTGTGTTTGTTTGTTTAAACAATGAAAAATGGTGTTTTAAATTAAACTACAATTAAACTAAAATTGAACATAAGAAATATGAATTAAATAACAATCAATTTAAAGAGTTAGGGTTCTTATTACCAATTCAACCTTTTCTTAAGATCAATTAACACTTAAGCCAAGCCTAACCTTAATCCAATTTGAAGATATCTAAGGAATTATAGGCTTTCCTCTTAGATAACCCTACAATTAACGAAGTAGGTTGACATCTTAGATTTACAGCTCTTGCTTACTAAGTGTTCGATTAACTTGAGTTAAAGTACCAACTTCTTAATCAATAATAGTTGTTTTAATGTCTCTCAACTGAGAAAGCACCTAATAAGTTATTGTTTATATCCAATGCAACCAATCTCTCGATTAAGTTTCATTGTGTAAATTCAATCAAAGAGTGATCAGTCCTATAAAGACATTAAGTTCAACAACAACTAAAAGATTTAGATTAATAGCTTAGATTTAATTGTAATATTTACATGGTTGAATTGAAATAAGAACCCTAACAAAGAACTTAGCCACTCATGTTAATTAAAAGAGACAAAGGTGAAAAATATAAGAAAACAAACATTATCAGTAATCCAAAATAAAGATGAACAAAAGCAAATGTTTTAAAGAAACCCCCTTTGTAATAGACAACTTATTATTCTTTGATCCTTGTCCTCAATCTCCAAACTAACATGAACCACCATCGTCTTTGTTCTCTCCAAAATGGTAAAAAGAAAATGTAATATGAAAATTCAAAAATGAAATAACCTTTATAGTGTTTTATTTCTAGAGGCTATATCCTTATAAACCCTAGCCTCCAACCTTGATTTTCCTTTTTGTGAAATCCCCATCATGTCCCTCAAAAGTAGCAGTAAACTTTAAGCTCGGATTTGACTGTCATCCGATTGCATGGCCGTGCGCAAATTCTACGCGGCCGTGTATAACTTGATTTCCTTATTTCTCTCCAGTCAGCCTTTAATTACTCTTTTGCTTGCTCCTTTTGACCCAAGCAGGACGTTCATGACCCTCATGCATCCTTTACTATTCTTTGACTTTTTAAATGCACAAAAATAACCAAAAATAAACTAAATAATACTAGAAATAAATAAACACACAATTCATGCAATAATACTCAAACTAAACAAAATCTCAATAAAAGAAACACAAATGCAACTAAAATTACATCTAATCCTAATGCACTGTGTGATTAAAATAGTGCATTTTTCACACTCATCAAAATTACCCCACACTTGAATGTTTGCTTGTCCTCAAGCAAAGCTCAAAAACACATATTCACCTAAAGAATCATGCTCATTAACTAGCTTTAACTTGACTAACTACCTCAATCTTCCTTTAATAAAAACCTTAAAAACTCTAAATTAAAACAGTAACTCGAGGTCAAGAATGAATTTTTACCATGTGGAGAGCATACTTTTCCATTGAAATCATGAAAACAAACAATTGACACCCAAGAAAAATGGAAGCAAGTAGGAATCATGCCAACAAATAGGGGGGGGGGGGGGGTCAAAATTCAGCACCTATATGGTCTTAATAAAAAATTTTATTAATTCAAAGTCTTCCCAATCTCAGTATCCCCCACCTTTCCTATGTTACTCAGTGTGGATACCTCCAAAAAGGGTCCTTTGGATACTCTTACTCTCAAAAGAGCATTGGAGTAGAACAAGTGCATTTTACACTCCATCTTGTTGCTTTATTAATTGAAAATTTTATTTTATTATTATTATTTTAGAAGAAAATATACCAAAATACATGAGAATTTAACCACCTCTAAAGTAGCTTCAAATTCCTAATCACAAACACTTTTCTCAAACATCAAGCATCTAGATTTAATTGTTCAATAAAAAAGTAAGCATTAAGTTCATTAAAATTTAAAAATTCCTAACCGCAAGTCACTCTCCTAATTAAAAGCCCAAACAAATCATTAAAGGAAGATTAAAGTATTCCTTCAAGTAAACTAAACTAATGAATAAGGCTCTCTATGTGAATATGTTGCAAAAATTCAAGTGTGAGAATAATGCATGAATAACACAAAAATTAAATCAAAACCTGCATTACTCTTAAAATAAAATAAACACACAAAGAAAAGAAAATAAAAAAAAACAAATAAAAACTAAAGAACAGTGTACTTCCCTCAATCTGATGCACTTGGTAGGGAAGTCAAAGGAGCAACAACTATGCATGAGTCGCCTCATTAATCATCTTAGACCTTTTGCTTTAAGAGAGTATGTGAAAGATTTCATCAATTTGGTGCTGCAACCTTATAGCCCTCGATTCACAACGTCCTCAAATTTTTCCATATTAGTGGAAAAATCATCGATCATGTTCCCAATCCTATTGTCAGAGATGTCCATTTGCTCCTTGATTTTCTCCATGATCCCATCACTCCAACACTTAGTGTTCCTTCTCTTCTTGGCTCCACTCTCACTTTCATTAGTTTCTTCCTCCATTGTGCTATGGGGCAAAGGAACTTCACCATGTTGCATTGCCGCTTGACGTAATAAATAGCATCTCCTTGAAGTGACATCATAAAACTCATTAATCTCTGTGATTATTTCAACCCGAACAAGGTAATCTTCATTTAGGGATTTAGCTTCCAAAGGCTCCAACTGATGTTTGGCACATTCAAATGGAGCAAAGTACAATGCCAAACCAGTGACAATATGCCCCATTGACAACAATGCCTTCCTAGCCTACACAATATGCCACATAGAATATAAAACAAAGTATGCACTACATACTTTTATGTTAGCTTCAAGCACTATAAAACAAATAACTCATTAGGAGAAACCCTAGTGCTATCCTTTCTTCAAAAGATTGTGTGTGACATGAATTTATGCATGATTAAATATGAATGATCTTTGATCAAACAACTAGTCATTACTTGACCTTCACAAACTCTATCACCTCCAGTGATTTCACACCAAGAACTACTCATATTATAATTCAATAGAGGTTAACAAGCACCTCCTTTAGGAAAACCAAATATATCAGACATTATTTCATAATTGAAATAGTACTCTTTCCCAAAGAACCTACATGAAAAGACCCTTGATTTGCACAAAAGTGGACGATTTGTGCATTCGTTAATGATATGATCCTCAAAAGGGATTCATGTGAAAATTATACATTAATTAATGTTCTATATGTTTAAAATATTGGACATATTAAATAACATGAAAAAGCTTGGCTTGGAACATTAATTTAGACTGAATTTGCATCAATTCGAGAAGTCTACACAATAATATAATAAAGTACAAAAGCTTGGACGAATTTTGGAGTTTTTTTT
>CATIWM010424467.1:0-15912 GCA_949671775.1 Mallotus repandus | reverse complement strand
AAACAGAGAAAAATAAAAAATAAAAAATAAAGATAAAATAAAAATAAAAAAGGGGATAAAATATAAAAAGTATGCATTAGATTAGGCCCTGAAACTATAGTGGAAGATGAAACATCTCATCACTCTGAAAATGTATCATTAGGTAGTTAGTTTTGTGAAATTATGAGACATGTTGAGAGATTTTGAGTGATTAAATGAAAGTTAGATATTTTACTTGAAAATAATGAAAATGTTAGGTACCATAAGTGTAATTAACTTTTAGTGGACATGGCTACCATTTTTTTTCAGATGTCACGTCAGCATTCACATCATCATCGGTGATTGAATTCTGTGATGAGACCCTTTTGCATGATTTATGAGAAATGTTGGGAGATTTTATGGGATAAAAATAAATTCAGATAGTTTAATAAGAAATAACCTATATTTTAGGTACCGTAAGTGTAATTAAGCCGTACTTTCTAAACAAATATTTGCAAAAAAATCCTACTTCTCAATATCATGTTGGCCAACGAGTTAATAGTTTTTTTTAACAATTAGATTGTGGTTAAATTCAAACATCACAGAGGGAGAAAATAAGAAAATTGAGAATTCGATTCTAATTTCTTTAACAGGATGTCTATATTTTTTACTATTTAAACTACTCATAAACAACGACACACTAATAGTTAAACATTAAACATATATCACAATCTATTAATGCGTTAATTTTTTAAGCTATCATTAATTAATAAAATTAAATAATTTAATTTTTATAAAATTTCTTATAAAGATAAAAACACAAAATAACCCTTGTTCCTTGCCTCTTATTTTTTTAAATTTTATTTTTTTAATTTAATTTTTAATTTTTTTAGTAATCTAAAACTTGCACGTGAATGAACCCGTCTTGCAAGAATTTAAATATTCATGATATGTAAAAAAATTTAAATAAACAAATAAAAAAACTAAGAGTAGGTCATAAAAGTAAAATGTCACAACAACATTACTATTTCCTTATATAATGTCATTATATATTTATAATTTCATTTTTTTATGTATAAAGTTATTTTATCTTTTTATTTACATAAGATATTTTAAAAAAGTTAAATTATTTTATTTTATTAATTAATGATAGCTTTAACAAATTGATACGTGGTTAGGGAGGATAAATTCCTACTCCCGTAATTTGTATAAAAAAATTGTCCTATTTTTTAATGCTTAATTTAAAAAGTTAATGGATTGGTATCAAAATTTACTGGATTTAATTAATTAGATTCAATCTAAATATGATCGTAAAGATGGAAAAAAAAATTTAATAATTAATTTAATGGATAACATCACAATAAGGATAAAAAAATTTATAATAAACAAGTAATTTAATGAATAAAATAATAAAAGTGACAAAAAATTTAAAATAATTATATATATCAGTGTCGAATCTAAAATATAATTTAAATGCAAATAGTTTTTCTTCCAGGTTCCAGCTTCCACCTGATTTTAAGCATTGTTACTTAAAAAAATTGAAATTGGAAATAAATTTGTGGAATTGCAAATTACAATTTAAAAAAAAAATAGAAAAACAAAAGTGAAGGGTAAAGTGGTAATTGGAGAGCAGCGGAAATCAGCGAGTAAAGCGGGTGCAATAATTTGGGAGTACGACCTTCTGACAACAAAAATCCCAATTCAATTCAAGAGGGACCCCAATTTTAGCCTTTTATTATTTAATATTAATATAATTTTAATTTCTGAATAATTTAATTCTCATAAATTATATATTTCCCATTTTACCCTTTTCAATAAAAAAATAAAAAAAATAATGTAAATTATTGTGGTTTATAGGCTGTCGTCTGCAGTCAGGATTCTTTACTGATCCCTGCCACCACTACTCAGTACTGACTTGTGAATGAGAGGAGCAAGCAAAACAATAGCCAGCCACAGCAACACTGGTTTGGCATTGTACCCACTTTGAATTTACTTCATTGCCCTTTTTCCCTCCAAATTTCATCCAAAAAATTGTTGATATAAGCATTCAATTCTTTTTTTTTTTTAACTCCATACATAACCAAATATCATATATCGTCAGGATGGAGAAAGACAATTAATTTTGAGAATCATTCATATGAACTATCATTAAGATTAAGAATGAGTTTCACAAGTCTAATTATGAGGAAAAAAATTGAATTCAAGATCTACCATTTTTAAGAATAAAAACTCTTACTACTTAAATTAGACTTTTAAATGTGTATTCAATTCTATTTCCTGCTATAAAGGTCTAATACTAATTATTTTTTAAAAAATATCGTAAAATGTATAGTTTTAATTTTATCAGTTTACTATCCTGTTATGAGATCAAAACATTAGCAAAAATTATGAATTCAATTACAATTTTTCTATGTTAAGTTAAAAAAAATTTATTATTCAATTTACTAATATTTAAATGGTATTAATATTCTCAAAAAAATGGTATTAATAAAAAATTATGTCTCTCGCTATTAAAAAATTTGGAATCTCTTTTTATGTATATATTTTATATTTGATATTTTATAGTTATATAAAGCTCTCGATTATTTTAAAGTATAAATTAGTCACATCTTCAATCCCTGAATATGAACAAAAATCCAAAGATGAAAGATTGAATGGACCCCTACTCTCTCCTAATTAAGACCAACTATTGTTATTGATTGTTCACAAAAATAATATTCCTTCATTTCAAACTAATAGTCTCATTTTTTATATTTTATTTGAATTAAAAAAATATTTAATAAACTTATAAAATAGTTAAATTAGATTAAATTATTTTTTTCTAAATATATTCAAAACTTATAAAATTAATTAGATAAAGGTAATATAAAGATTAAAAAAAAAATTAATATTGCATTGAATATATAAAAGTAACAATTAGTTTGGATTTTTTTATTTGAAAAAGAGAACATTAGTTTGGAATGGACGGAGTAAATGATATTTTTTTTTTGTCATAAATGATATTTTTATTTTGTAATAGGAGATAATATAATCTAAGTATTAATAAATTATAATTTTACATTTCAAATTTTTTTACTCTCACTCACTGATAATGATATTTTATTTTTCATATTAAATAATAATTAATTTTATAATTTAATAATGGTAAAATTCATATAAATAATTTATGCATACATTGAAAAATTTAACTAGCAAATTATTTTTGTTTAATGCAATTATGAAATATTTTTATATCATATTAAATGTAAAATTAATTTTTATTTAATTTCATAATGAATGCTAGTAGAAGTTTTTTTTCACTTAATTGACATCTCAAATTCAATATAAATCATGGTATATATAGTTATTTTAAATTAATAGTTAAATTTTTTTTATCATTTTTATAATTATATTTGAATCTAACCGCATTATATTGCAAAATTTCATCACACAAATTTAAAAACTTTTCTCATTTAATTGATATTTATGATTCCGTTCAAGTTGTAACATATGGTCATTTTAACTCAGTCGTTTAGAATTTTTTTTGTTATTTTTATTTTTATGATTTTATTCAAACCAAATACAATCCAAGTATATTGTAAAATATTATTGCATAAATTTGATCAAACATGGTAAAAGAAAAAAAATACAATACTGAAGAAGGTTTATTAAATAATAAAAGAAATGTGTCTGAAAATTTGTAGTACAAAGAAACGAACCTTTTTTTTTGTTTTTTCAATCTTTCATCATCACGAACTACCCACAGCAGACGGACCCTCTAGTACTGCTCTCTTTTTCTGTAAAAATAAAAAGCCACATGAAGCTAAGCCAGTGATGCCCGTGACTTTACCCTGCAACAAACAGATAAATAAAAAATCATAGCTTTACATCATCACCATCAACACCCCACGAGCTATAGCCTCTGCTCGTACTAGTTTCTACCCCTTTAACCCACACCCATCACCACTCTTCTCTTAATAATTTTTTTCTTCTTCTTCTTCTTCTTTAATAGGGTTCTCTTTTTGTTATCAATCAATCACCACAGTATTCTTTTATTAGTATTAAAAGCAACTCATATCACCTCTTGCCCTTCTCCCCTAAGCCCACCTTTTACCCTCTTCTTGTCTTGTCCTCTATATATATCTCTCTTTCTCTAGAGTAATAGCTTCACTGTTCCATAGCTCATATCTACTACTACTGTACTTTTTGCTACTGACTTTTTCTCTCTATAAAGACTCATATTCTTAGAGCAAGAAAATGTCAAGTTCAAGCTCGTTCTTCAGGCAGATAAGTAGCAGAGAAGCTTGGAGATCAACTTCCAGGAGGTGGGGCGGTAATAATAATAATAATAATAATAATAATACACATAGCAGCAAGAGCAGCAGCAGCAGCAGCAACTGGCTTTTTGACAGGAACTTCAAGCAAATGGAGGTGTTTAATAATAGTATGTATGGGAATTATAATGATAATGGTGGTGGTTTGGTTTTGAGGAAAAGAGTTATGGTGGTAGTAGATCATACCTCTTACTCAAAACATGCAATGATGTGGGCTTTAACTCATGCTGCTAATAAGGGTGATTTGCTTACTTTGCTTCACATAATCCCTCCTCACTCTGAAAAGGCTGATTCTTCTCCTCCTTACCTTGCTACTTCACTTGGCTCTCTTTGCAAGGCTTGTAAACCTGAGGTATTTCTTTGTTTTCTTGTTGAGTTAAATCTATCATTTTTCTCCATTTTTTTTGAGTCTTGGGTTAACATAAGATCAAGAAACTAGTGATGGATCTTGAACTCATTAGTTGCATTGTGGATCTCATTAATGTTACAGAGTTCTTTTGCTCTCATGAGTTCTTGGTAGATCCTGCATGGTTTCATTCTTTTTCAATTCGAATGCTTTTTTGTTTAAAGATGGTACAGTATCTTCAAATCTTTGGTTTCACTTTTCCTTTACAACTTTTTCTTTTTCTTGATAGGTTATTTTCAATGACTTATTTGGTTTAACATATTTTCTTGAGTTTCTTTTTCAATTTTGATACATTCTAAAGTTGAGGATATGGGGAACAATTTCAGCAGTTCTTGACTTTGTCTTTTCAGTTTTCACAGAAAGATGGGAGATGGGTAGTGGGGGCATTTTTCAGATACTCTACTTACCTTTTCTGTCTCTCAATGTTCAAGTGTTCATGGTTGTGTAAAAGGAAAAAATGTGATAGATTTGTCACTTCAATTTTGAGAATCTAATGGTTCAGTGGGTACTATTCAGGTGGAAGTGGAAGCACTGGTGATCCAAGGGCCAAGGCTAGCCACGGTGATGAACCAAGTGAAGAAGCTAGATGTGTCTGTCCTAGTTCTAGGCCAGAAAAAGCCCTCTGCCCTTATAAATTGGTGGGTCCAAATCTATATAAGCATCGCATGATGTATTTTCCACCATTTGATCTCACCCTCTTTCCCTTCTCTGATTGATCTTTGGTCTATACCTGATCTTCTTGCAGTTTTTGTGGAACCAGCAGCAGTGAGCAGTTTGTGGAGCAATGCATCAACAATGTTGAGTGCCTGACAATTGGAGTGAGTAAGCAGAGCAAAAGTGTAGGTGGTTACCTAATTAGCACCAGGTGGAAAAAGAACTTCTGGCTCTTGGCCTAGTTTCTAAGTTAACAGATTAATAATAACCTCTAATTAGATAGGTGAAATTGTTAATTATCGTTAGATCCTGGTCTCTCACTCTTTGTAAACTAAGTAGTGCTAACTATATCGTCCTCTGTACCAAGGTCATCAACTATGTTCAGTCTGTCTCTCCTCTGAACTTGATAATATAACAATTAGCAACTCTGCAATAAATGTATAAGATTATTATGCGGATGCATCGTTGCATTAGCTTATTTAGTACGTCATCCTCTTATTTGGTGTTTCCCATTAGGGTGTTAATTAGAAAAGCTCCAACTGCAACTAATTAGCCTAATATTGAAGAGGGCTTTTAGATTTGGAAGCCAATTGCCATTCAAACAGAAATTATCTTTCTGGTTGAAGGCTGCAATAATATTAAACTTTTTCAGAGTTAACAGTCACAAGCGTGCACCCATAATCATGAAAGCCCCTATGCTTGCACCCAACGTTTGCATGCCTCCCTTACAGACAGGAGACAACATTATATCTAAGTACAAATAATTGAAAAAGTAATTAATCAGTACCCAAAAAAAAAGGTTGCTTTGCTCTTTTTACAAATGGCAATAGAGCAAAATGCTTTTACTATTTCTAAGCAAGAGCAAAAACATTTGTTTAAAATTAATGTGTGATCAAATGGATGTGCACACAACAAAAGTTAAGTCTGTTTTCTCAATTACTCCCTCTTTTATATTTGTATTACCCCTATGCCAACTGCTAATAACCTCACATATGGCCTCATAATCAGACCTTATCATCTAATTTATCATTTACAAGGGGAAGCAATTCCATTCGGTTCCTTGGAGTCCGGGGTGTTCGAGGAGTTCCCGGAGGTGGTGGCTGTTGGGAGAGCTTGTGCCTCACATACCCGTAAAATGTACATCCCACAAGTGTGATAGCACATCCAACAGCATTCAAAACTGAAATTGGGTTCTGGAATATCAGCCATGAAACCAAGACAGCAACTGCAACCTGTACAGAGCAAAGAAAAGACAAGGATGTTAAAATAATTGGTTTATCTCATAACTATGACTATATGTCTCAGCAGACCTGATGCGAGCAATGTGTATAAATTAGAATCACATGATGCATCCAAAAAGTTGGCACTGAAGAGAGCTTATGAGATGGATAGTTCTTGATTAAGGAAAATATCTATGGCAAATGCTTTAGCAGTTTTTTGTCTTTCATAAATTGTTAAAATATGAAAATAGGCAATGAGTTTCTTGGGTGTCTGAAAGCTAACTAATGCAGCATATAAGTTCGAATCTTAGCATTCATGCAAGGATAGAGTTGCCTTAGCCATTCAATTTTTGCTTTATTGGTCTCACCTTAAGGTTTCCAGCAACATTGAATGTGACTGCAGTGGTAGAATGAATCACATAAAAAATGGAGAAGTTAAGACAGAAGGCCAGCACCCCAGAGCTGAAAATGATGATAAGGGAAGACCCTACAGACTGGTGGGTGTAAAACCAATCCACAACCCCACTACCTTCAAGTAGCATTGCTGGCACTCCCAGGATCATGGTTGCAAAAGGTGCCATGTAGTATACTGTGTTTATGCTAAAAAAGAAGTACAAGCACAAAATTAGATTGAATCATGTGCAATAGAAACATGGACACCTTACCACCAACATTCGAGAAAGAAGTGGAATAAACAAAAAACAAATACAATTGCGTGCATTGCACACTAAATTTTCAGAAACTTAACTTCTATTTCATTGATGAAATAATTGGCTTTAACAAACAGACAAATGAGAGGCCCCTAAGTATTATTATCAATAATTATTACATGCCAAAAGTAAAATACTGGGATGTTTTCCAAGCTTGCTTGTGATGCACCCAAATATACTCAATTTGGTTTTGGAGACTTGTCTTTTATGGCTCTATCTTCTAATCCCACAACTTCTCAGCAAATTAGCAATCACTTCCACACTCACACATAAAATTACATTAAACGCATATTGCATCTAAAAGCAACTCAACATCAGGAAAAACCAAAAAAAAAAACATAAAACAAAACAAAACAAAACAGTTTAAATAATGATTTTTAGTAGTTTAACATAAAACAAACACAATATGTAAAATGTCTTGTTCAATGGCATTGCATTTACAGCAGGTTACTAAGATATTGGACAGAAACAGGATATCACTCAGCAAAATGTACTTCATCTTTTGTATGACAAGAAGTACATTATAAATTTTTTGAACTGACATGCCCACATCGAGCAATCTTTACTTGTACATAAGCAAAAAGAAAAACAAGAATGCAGTTCCTATGCTGTCAAAAGATAAGTGAAAGACTAGTTCAAAATATCCAAAATAGAACCACAAGATCATAACGGCAAGTCATACATTCATGATAAGATCCATGTGGTATATTTTGATTTTTGATGCTATGATCAAATGCCAATGCAAATATTGATGGTTAACTTACAGAGATGGATGTATAAGAAGGTTAAATTCTAAAAAGACTTTGGCACACAACACCCTGCCCAGGATACATAGTAAGAGCCAGCTAAGAGAATAAAAAAGGAAAACACACTAATCTGAACACGACCATAACAAAGAGTTTGATCAAAGAGTTTCTAAAAAAAATAACAGACCAAGTAATTAAAGCAAGAAACAAAAAACTACTGGCAGAAAATAAGCATATCCAAACAAGACTGATATTGCTACCTGTCAAATTTATATCCATGAAGCAGAGATTCTGCAAGGATAGTTTTTGTTGAGGTAGCCAAACATCCAAATAAAGCAGCACAAAATCCAAACATATTAAAGCTGAGCTCAGTAACAGATGTGAGTAGTATTCCTCCAACAATAGGTACCAAAGAAGCCCAAATTCTCCAATCAAAGTATTTTCTCCAGACCAACCACTGCAAAACAACTGTGTCCCAATGCATGGCCAATCCATGGAGGTTGATATCCAGGAAGAATACAATAGAATGAAGGAAACATATAAAACAGCTTATGTCAATGATTTCTGAGGCTGACCTGTGGTTGCAGGAGTAAATGACTTGATTGTTTGCATGAAAGAAACAGGGATGTAACGTAAACTCACATTCCCCAAAACTATGTTGATACAAAATACAAACGACATGGGAAATATTCGTCGCCAGCGATCTTCCGGGTCAACCACAATGAGCGGTTTTAGCTTCAGCACCTTGATTGCAAGATATGCTCCAATTGATGAGCATATGAAGTGAACACAAGATACCGAGAGTGGAAACTTGAAATCCAATTTCTGTACAAATAAACCATTTCACACATAAACAGACCTGGCAATGCCCATAACCATAAGCATTAAAAAAGCTAGATTCAAGGCAAAAGTTTTCAAAGTTGTGAAGGGAAACAGCATAATAGCCAGCCAACAAGTAAAACAACCAGCTGAAGCGGGAACCAGATTCCACAATGGTACACTTTTTCATAATAAAAATAAATTTTCAGATTGATAGTGTCACATACTAGAGTCACTTAAAATACCTGGTTGCAGAAAAACACAACCATCCCATTAATCCAAAGTTGACAATATTGTATGCAATAAGCCTAAATTTTATTATTATTATTATTATTATTATTATTATTATTGTATGCAATAAGCCTAAGTTTTATTATTATTATTATTATTATTATTTTATCCGAGAGAAAAAGAGTGAAGGGTCAAGTATAATATTCCCAGCAAAACTAACCTATGATTGATGTCATTTTAAAGATTCATGTTATTTTATGCCTTAGAAGTGACATTAGAACTCTTTATCCTGTTGACTCAAACCTACATATATTTTAAAAACGTTCTTCAAAATAGGATTCAATAAGTAATATACTGGCAGAATAATCATAATTACACAAAACAAGGCCTTCAAAGTATCTAAGCTTTCAATATGACATGTTTCTATACATTAAATTTATACAAAACAAGACTCTGGAGTTTTAAGAGCAAAATAGGAATATGGATCAAGCATATACCATCCAAATTAGTATATTTCTTATCCCTTTGAATTTAGAGTCACAAAAATAGCAACTAACTCCTCTTCTGCCAAGTTATCAGCTACTCCCCAAAAGGTAAAATAAAGCCAATTAGATAGCAGAAATAACCATTCTCTCCACATCTTGCCCAACTTATACCACCAGCCCAGTCAATTTTATGTAAGTTGGCATCGGATGTCATAATTGCCCATAAACCAGGAGTTTTAATATTTTTGAGTGGCAAATATCATAATTCATAGATCTCTTTTTTGTTTTTTAAATAGATTGGGGAATTGCATCCAATCATGAAAATATGCAAACAAAAATGAAAGCCTAGCTGCAAGTCATATTCTCAACATAAGATCTACAATTCTTCTGCAATTAAAGAAAAACATTTTGTATCATAAAGTATTTTAAAATAAAAAGACAAACACACTGACGACCAACTCAAATATAAACAATATCTCTAGTGGTTTTTCTGCTTATTATATTCCAACATATATTTAAACTTTGTGCACAAGTTGGTAAACAGGGTATTGTGAACACAAATACATCCATCCAGAGCAATTTTCAATAAATTATTTAGCTTAATGACTGTTCAAATTTCAATTCAAATAGAATCCTAAAATTACATGCACAGCTGAAAAATTGAAAAATATAGATAGCCTTAAAGTAGAACTGTTTGAATCTAAGGACAAACAAGCTAATAATACGAGTGAAGAAAACAAATTTATCCAGAGATCAACATGTTTAAATTACATAAAAGATCAAAATTCAGAATTAAAAAATCTCAAAAACAAAATTCCAGATACAAAGATCAATTATCAATAACAATAACAAAAATGAACATAAAATAATGAAGGCAAGCCATCAAACAAGAGCATCAGAAGATCTGAATTACTACTAAATTCAGCGTACCCATAAAACAAAATCAATACGAATTCATCACTAAAGCAAAATTAAGACAACCCAATTAACTAGAATCCACAAAAATCAACACAATCATGATTTGGAATTTATAAGAAAAACAATAAAATAGAGGTTTTGAAAAATCAAAAGAAAAAAAAAAGACCTGGAAGATCCACTTGTTCATGATAATAACAGTAACATTGAAACCCCACCACTGAAGAATAGCAAGCAGAGATCTGAACACATTCCATTGAAACAACGCACTCTCTTCCATCATTGTATCTACGTCTTTCTCTCAATTCGCTTGCTCTTAAAAATCAAAGAAAAATAAATAAAACCCAGATCTCAAAAGATTCTTAAATTCAATACTATTTTACTAAAGCACCTATTCAGTGCCCAATTAGAAATGGGCAAGCAGCAGATCATAAAGAGGCATAAAAAGGGCAACTTTGTCTGTGTAACAGAAAACAAAACAAAACAAAACAAAGAAAAAATATAGAGAGAGAGAGAAAAAGGAAAGGAACGATTGATTTGATTATAAGGGGAGTGAAGAGGCAAAAATCCTATTAGCAATAACAATGTGAGGGAGGGCGTAACGGAGCAGGCAGCTCTCCTTCCATGTGGATTTTGTTTGCTCTATTTTGTGCTAATGAATTTTAAACGTCTCTTCTCTTTTAAAACTAAAACACACACAGTCCTCTCTCTCTCTCTCTCTCTCTCTCATGGCAATGACAATAGTGCCTCGGCCAACTTCTAATAGAGGTAGCTTTTATTTTTATTATTATTATTACAGTTTTTACTACAGTATAAATATTTATATTTATATAAATAAATTTAAATTATTAAATTAATTTTTATTTAATTATAATCATTTATTATTTTTGTGTATCAATATCTATAACATACACCAATAATTAAAATTAAATAAGTATTAATCTGACGGTTATAATTTTATTTGCACGATTATTATTATTACTATTGACAAGCAAATGTGCATTTTTTCTCTTAATGTTTATAGTAAAGAACTAATAAGCCTTTTTTGTAACTCAAGTCAAGGTAAAAACCGTTTTAAGCCTTTTTTGTAACTCAAGTCAAGGTAAAAACCGTTTTAAGTGCTCTCCAAAGACTTTTTCTCTTTAGTTAAAAAATAATTTTTTCCTTAGTGGTTTTATAAGTGGTTTCTATTTTTTTAGGTGAAAAACCATCACTTCTTTTTTTCCCTTTATTTTGTTGTTTTAGTCAACAAATAACATGAATTTGAAATCTTTCTCAAATCCTTCTAGTTATACTCTAGTAAATTAATGGATCTTGGCCTAGATATGTAGATCTAATGTTCATTGAAGTTGAAATGAAAAGTCATTTGAAGGAGTTTATAGATCAAGGGAACAAGAGAATGAAGAAAGAGCCAAAGAAAAAGTCATTGGTGATGGCCACTGAAGCTAGTTGGAGTTGGCTGGACAGTAAAAAGGAGAGCTTTATCTATTAGCTTTAGGCAGTTTGGTTTTGTTTATGCAGATAAAATTTTTGTTCACTCTTTTTTGCTTAAATAGTTTGCATTTGAGTGGATCTTTAGGACTTTATTTTCTTCTATTTGTTGCCATAGTCAAGTGTGAAACTTGTTGTTAATTAGTTTAGATAGCCAAGTTTCACTGGGTGACAAACAAGTGGTTGTCATATAGGCAATCTCATTGGCATACAGAGCATTAGTTTGTTTAGCTCTTATTTTGGTTTCTTCTAGAGTTTGAATGACTCTTGATTTGTATTTGCCTTGGGGCTTCTCCCTACACTGAAATTACAAATTACCAAAAAAAAAAAAGCCAATAAGCCTTTTTTCTTTTCTTGGAACACTTAAACCCTCTAACTATTAAAACCTTGAAATCTATGTCCCTTCTTCTATTTTGAACCTAATAGACATTTGTGTCCATTTATAATTAATTGCTTTGAAACTGTTCTTAAAGTTGAGTGTAAACGATGGATGATGATGATGCTGATGGCAATAGTGATGGTGATAATGGTAACAGTAGGGTAGATGAGCGACATCGTTTTATTTATTTATAGAGATTTTAATGCAATTTGTTTACTGATAGATATTTTCATGTTATTTATTTATTGATAGAGATTGAAGAAGAAGAAGAAGAGCAGGAGCACGATAAGAAATATGACGATGAGCATGAACATGCTATGTGGCTTTACATGGGGTGATATGACAATTATATGGGCCCAATAACAATTGATATAAACTTATGTTAATAAAGGGACATAAATATTAATGAAACTTAATGTTTGAGTATACATGAATCAAAAATTAATTTAGGGTCATATGTGAATCCGCGGGTATACTTATAAGCAAAAATATATATTTTTCCTATTATTTGTTCCTTAAAAATGAGGAGGGAAAGTAAGGATCTAACACTTGATTTATATGTGCCTCAAACAAAGTTATTAAAATACGTGTGTCTCATTTTTTAGTAATAGAGTGGTCATATAACCTAAATGTTGATGGACTGCACCATAAGGATATCTCTTATCTTTTAAATTGACAACAACAAAAATTGAATCATGCATATTGTGATGCATTTGAGAAATTACCACTTCATTACTTACATATATCTCATATTTATTTGGCATATATAAAGTACTTGAATGATATGTCACAAAGTTCACCGCGGTGTAATCCAACTTATAATAAAAATTATAATACATTATTCATGTGCTTTACACTTGATCAATAAAAAAAATGCGTCTCTAACCCTTAGATTTATTATACCACTGTGACTATAATTTTTAAAATTAATTTATATATTATTATAATATATTAAATGGAGTTTTTATTTTTAGGTGCTACCTCTAAAATCAAATTGAATTGAGAAATATATGATTTCGATAATTTCACCATTTAGAATTTGCCCTTTCTGCAAACTGCAATATATATATACATAAATCTTATCTTAATAATTTGTATTTGATTATTTTTTCATTAAAATAATATATATATATTTTTAATATCCATAGTAATAATAATAATTGAGCAAACAAAATAGAAACTAGTTAAAAAATTACAAATTTTTTAATTTTTTACAGGTGTGTTTTTTTTTTTTTAAGAATAAAATAAAGATGGTTTAAGTGAAATAGAAAATATGATTTTTGATGGGATAGATGAATGATGTTTTATATGTAATACAATTATAATATTTTAAATAGAATAGAAAATATTTTAAAATAAAGAGTTTTTATAATTTTTTAATTAGAAAATTCAAAGATTTTATATGGAAAGTTTTAGAGGTGAATGTTTAAATATAATAAAGGATACTTGTTAAATTTTAAACTTAATAATTTTGAAACTTAACATTATATATATATATATATATATATATAGGTATATAAATTCTTGAGATTATATTTTTTTGTTTTCAAATATATTATTATATTATATAAAATAATCTCTAAAAAAATTTTAAAATATAGCTTTACATGTTAATGGCTTTTAACGTTATTGAAACTTAAAAAAAAAAGTAAAATTATCTCAAGAAACATTAATTAAAGATTACATAAAATTCAATAAAGATAAAATTGATGTTACACTCCCTAAATCATGTTTCGCGTTTTTATCTTTGTACAATATAAGAACCTCCAATGCTCTTGGTGGACTTCCACCGAAACAATTTGAAAAACATAAAATAAAATGGCAACCGTGCATTGACCAACTTTTCTAGACCATCTTAATGATGTAATTTGGCCATTGACATTGACTAGCATAACGTATCATGTGTTTTCTTCTAAATTGCTAATTGCAAACCTGCAATCGTGTTCCTGGTTTGTTTTAAACGTTGCGGGAGGTTCAGTATCTATCTTCTCCATTATCTCAGGAATAAATAAACGGGAATTGCTATTTAAAAAAAAAAAAATTGTTGCATCTCTATCATTTTTAATTTGGGTATGAATAACATGGCCGTTTATGAGCCAATAATGTTTTCATACATTTTCAATATGGAACTGAATTAAATCCAATACTATTCAACAAATATAATTTAATACTACTTAAAAATATTTCATGATTATTATTTTAACAATACTCTAAAAAATAAAAAATAAAAAATGTGAAATATAAAAATTCTAATATATATATAGAGCAAGGATAAAAATAAGGGATAACAATAATTTGAGGTCTTTAAATTGTACCCGATTTTCAAATAAGGTCTGTATGTTCAATTTTTTACAATTGACTTTACTAATAATTTAAAAAATTACCCATTAGTCCTAGGTCGTTATCTCTAATGAAAGTTGCATATGTGGCACAACTTATACATATGGCTGCTGAAGTCAATTCTTCTATTCCATATGGGCTGACACGTGTCATCCTAGTCGTCGTCGTCGTCGTCATCATCATCATCATCTTCTTCTTCTCCTCTCTTTCTTTCTTTCTTTCTTCTTTCTTCTTCTTCTTCTTCAGCCAAAATTCCTCCATCCCGTCCTCTGGCATATTACTTGATGAGGATTTCGGTCTATGATCGACTACTCCTTGAACTTGAGCTTGCAGGAATACTTGCCACTACCTTTAATGCGCATGGTACCATAATGGTCGCAGTAAAGTTTTCCAAGTATGATGTTGTAAATGGAAGTCGTGACCTTGCTCCACTAAAAGGTTTCACCATCCTCAAATTGCAAGGTTAGGACACCAACAGGATCAAGCTGAATAGACCGGCCCCAAAACTTTCCTTTGATATTGGAGTCTGCCCAGAACTTCCAGCCTCGTCCCTCACAGTGACAAGCGATTATCATTGGGTGGTGGCTTACCTGAATGAAATGTGGCTCATCAACAAATGCATGAACAATCATCCATTTTCCACATGAAAAAATGAGAATGACAGTGAGTTCATGGCTATGGACCTAGTTAAAAATATTATTATTTAGGACAAGGATAGAGCAATACCTTTTATGAGAAAAAACGAAGCCCTTTATCTGAATAGTCAGTTTCATATGTCTCCCCAAGAAGAAGATTGAAGGGCTTGCACTGCGGGCCTTCCGTGGAGGCATAACCAGATACAACAAAAGTTGTAATGTTCAGAATTCTCATCAAGTCATTCCGCTGCAACGTGTAAATATCCCCATTTGAAATGCAAGAATGATACTTCAAATGCAATGCAACAAAGAATTTTTCAAGAACATTTAGTTGACTTCCTAATATTTCTGCCATTGCATTTTTTACTGTGATATAACATTCTTCTACAAAGTAACAACAACAATGTAACACCCTACACACTTAGTATTAATACACATCGTGATATCTCATATTCATTATTAATCATCATTTAGTCACATGTAATTATTATACACACATTTATACTTATCCGTACACGCATACGAATATTTTACATTAACTAATGGGCATATGTATGCTACAAGGAGAGAGAGAGTCTGGATTCGGCCAACAACCTATGCTCCATGCTTT
>CATIWM010424357.1:0-10921 GCA_949671775.1 Mallotus repandus | reverse complement strand
CCAAACTACTTTCTGTGGCGATAGATGAATTCAGTGGAGACCAAACCGGTTCATCAGTGATTAAGGGAACAATTGGTTATGTTGCACCAGGTATTCCTATGTTCCATGCTTTAAATTGATATTTTTTATCCTTAAGATAGTGGGTTTCTGAATTCAAAGCAACTCTAGAAGCAAACTTTTACAAGTATAAGAGTTTTCAAAATATAAAATGTAATTATCATTGCAGAATATGGTGTTGGTGGTATTGTGTCTCCAGAAGGGGACATCTACAGTTATGGGATTCTTCTACTGGAGATGCTTACTGCAAAGAGACCGACAGATGATGTGTTTCATGAAGGTTTCAGCCTCCATGATATCTGTAGAAGGGCGTTGCCAGAACATGTCAGGGACATTGTGGATTCATGTTTGCTTCAACATTCTGATGAGGGCAACCATAATGGTAGCCGGCACGACATGGATGAGAAACTGTGGGAGTGTCTGGTTTCTTTTGTTAGAATTGGAGTTTCATGTTCTGCAGAATTTCCTAGCGAACGAATGAACATCAAAGATGTTATCATCGAACTATGTGCGGCTAAGGAAATGCTTCAGGCTTGGAAAAGTAGAAGAGTCAGAAACAAGAATTCCGCTGCACTGTGATGGTTCTATTTATATATATTTGTAGGAAAAAGGTATGTGTCGCTAGTAGTGACGCTACAGTGTGTGCGATACATTTATCAAACTGCCCCCTTTGTTTTTTTTTCATTTCATTATTAAAAAAAAATTTACAAGCTACGGGTTTTTTATTCTTTATACGATGAGTTCACCCGTATGCAATTTAGATTTTAGATTCAAAAAAACTTATTTTCACCAAAAAATTGAAATTAAAAAAAATTAAAAAAATTATTTATTTTTTCCATTTCATTATTAAAAAAATTTAAATAAACTACGGGTATTTAAATCCTTACACGACAGAGAGGTTCACCCGTGTACAAGTTTTAGATTCCAAAAAAAATTATTTTTACCAAAAAATTGAAATTAAAAAAAAATTTACAGATTATGGGTGTTTAAATCCTTACATGATGGATTCACCCTTATGCAATTTAGGTTTTAGATTCCAAAAAAAATTATTTTCACCAAAAAATTGAAATTAAAAAAAAAATCAAGTCCACCAGCAGCAGGTTGTAATGCATTTTTTGTGTTGTGTTTATATAGTGATAAGGATTATTATGTTGTATTTAAAGATAAAATAAAAGAAACAGAAAAATAATAATAAAATAAAGGTCTGTATATATGTCTACGTGTAAGCTTTGTTCTCAAAATCGGATTACAAACACACCGCACAAGGAAAGCATCAAATTAAATGAATATTGGGAAAAAGGGAAGTGCCAGATAATGGCAGTAATATGGCAAATCCTGACAACCAAAAAAGATTCAGAGAAACTTGTATGTTTCTACTATTAGATGATCTAGTTAAACTACATCAGCATGTATTTTTCTACTAATTAGTAAGCCCACTTTTGAAAGAAATTGCAGAGTTTGGCACATTCGATATAATTAAAAATTCTAAGGCAAATTTATGATGATAAAATATGATATGCTTGTGCTAGTTGTAAAACCATGAAGTTAGCTTCAGTAAAGAACAAGCAAGGCTTATCATTGACATACCTAAAACTTGTGCAGCACTGAGCCATTCTGAATCTGGAGAACTAGTCGTTTGCAGATGTCAACACTTGATCCCCAGGATAAGACCAGCACTGGTTCTAGTTTTCTAAGAATGGAAGCATCCTACTAAAAAGAATGTAAAGTATAACACCAGCGCTGCAAAAGTCAGCAGCCTCTTTATAACATCCTGACGTAGCGGAAGCATGTAAATAAAGGATAAATATTGCAATCCGTTGATTCGTGCACGAATAGCCAGAATACAATCTTCTATTAATATGTTTAGTTAAAGAATATTCAGAAAAATAAGCATCAATAATCATTGATTCTCAAAGAATGCCAAAAATTGGAGAAAATAGAAATCTCTAGTAAGATCATTCAAAAACTGCCTCAAAAACATCCAAAGAGATGAATATAAATGGTTCAGAACAAAACCTTAATAGAAAAAGGTGAAAAGACCAAAAGACAAAATAAATTAAACATAAACTTCCAAGCTAATTTTGAGACCCTAAACGATGGAATTTGGGACAGAAATCTAGCCCATTATAAGTAAACCCAATAACTAACGTATGTCTCTGAATCAGCTTTGTTTTGACATATTATGGGCTCCGTGGTTTATTTGGAGCTGAAAGTTAGAGCTTCTAAAAGCCCTGTTGCGCACATCCCTCCTATCAAACTTATCCAAAAAATCCAATGCAATATGATCCGCATCACATCCGCAAAGTATCGCAGGAGAAGTATAAAACGGACTTCCAACATATCTGTGCAATTTATGCCCTGCAAGTGTAAAAAAAAAACAATTGGTTAGGATGGAATCCTTTTGGACTATTTCTAAAATAATAACATGTTCCAACGAAAAAATAAATAAATAAAGATATCTAGTTTGATGTATGTTGCAAAATAAAAGTCTGGCAACTTGATTGGTAATGAAGAAGAACTGGTAACTAAGAGGATGCTCTTTGGCTTCAAATTTATGGACAATGTCATTGTCATGACAGTACTGAACCACTTGCATCGTATGCTTAAAAATAACTCAAGCATTATGTTCTGAGAACCTTCCATGCCTCCCAACACAGTGAAAAAGCTCACGATCTGCATATAACCTCATTAATAGATGCACATAACTATCCTCCTCACATATTGCCTCAAGATTTACAACATTTGGATGCCCAGAAATCCTAGTCATTATTTTAATTTGAAGCTTTTACACTACACACATCATCAATGGTGATCAATTTAACTTTTAGCAATAGACATGCAAGCCAAAACCTCACGACTTGCCTTTATGATACCAAATTGTCCCCATCCTAATTTCTCTTCAAGAATATATCGTTCTTTCAAATTTAAAATTTCTTTATGTCGAAGCTGGACTTTCCCAAGTTGATATAGTAACTGATGATCTACTTTATCTATCCAATAGTTTATAAGAGATTAAAAATATCTGAATGTGACTATGTATTAAGCAATACATTGAGAAATTTCCCTAAGAACCCCACCATTACCATCACCATCACAACCATCAATAACCAAAACCTAAAACATTAAACAATAGAATTCACTAAATACAAACACGGAATCCATATAGTTATCATCGACTAAAAGCTTCGTGAAGAGATAACAGTTGAGCTTCATGAAAACTTCTTCAATATCCCTTATTTTGAAAGGTTTTAAACAACAAACTAGATGATATGGCAGAAGAAGGACTAAAGCTAAGACAAAGCACAGGGAGACTAACACATAAACTAACAATGGACTTTTAAAATCCTAATATAATTTCTTAATTGGGATAATGACTATTTTGGTGTCCAAATTTTTCAAAATTTTACAACTGAGTTTATTACAATTAAGTGTGTGAACCTGTTAATAAATTACAAATCAATATTTTTCATAGGTAATTAACCAATCTTCAGTTTCACCTTATTGAATTGGCACAATGACTGCTAATATGGCTTCCACACATGTGAAGCATGTGTGTAATATCTTTGGGAAAACAATAATACCCATCCCTTTTAACTTTGAAAATTCATCTCCTTCACTTCAAATTTCACTTTCTCATCTCCCATTACCTTCTTTTCCTTTCTACTTTCTTCATTTCTGCACACGATTTTCAACTCACTCTTGTTGTCTGCAACAATGAGTAATTGAATGGAGCAAATGTGCTTTTTTCATTGACTATACTGCTCTGTGATGCATCACATAATTGTCTCTGTGTCTCTCCCCATGTTCTTCAAAAATAAATATTAAATAAAAAAATAGATCCAGAGCTCGCTCCATATCTGTGGTAGGAGTATGTGAGGTTCGCTCATCATCTTCAGGTAACTTTAAAACCTCACTTCATTGCATAAACCCCTAATTCCACTTTCTGTTTAGTTTTCAAGAAAGCTCAAGAAAAAAATAATAATAATAACAAAAGAGAAACAATTCCACTATCATTCACTTTTATCATCGTTTTTCTCTTTTTTTTGCTTGAATTCATGTTCTTTTTTGTTTTCTAGGTGAGATGAACTGGTTGATAATTTTTATTAGCTCTTTCTTTCTTTTTTATTTTATATAAAAATTTTCAATTTTTTAACATTATTTTGAGATTTTTTATTTGTTAAAGAAAGAAAGCATCACTAGTGTTATTGTTGCTGATAAATATAATTGTAAATGAGGTAAATATTATTATTGCTAAAGCTTTATTGTTGTTAGATTAATGTTCATTTCATTTGCTATTTGATTTTTGAAGGGCTAATTTTGTGTTAAAGTGTTTTTAAGAGTCTTTTTTTCATGCATTGTTTACCAGAAAAAAGGTACTTTTGCTCTCTATGGAAACTAAGGATGTGAATAGCCTCCCTAATTCTATCAATTTCGGGGATAGTGGTGAGAATAAGGATCTTCAAAAGCCTCAATCTGGGCCATGTGAAACTGATTCCCTACCTAGAAATTATGAGGTGAGTGGAGGCGTTAGACATAGGCAAAATTCAGGGCTAATAAAGTTTTTATTGTAAAAAAAATAGGCACAAGTAATCCAGAGAATTTAGAGCCCAATGAAACTGGTTTGGGAACCAAAAAATGCACAAAAGGATCAAAGGCTTTGGAACTAAATGAAGAATATATTAGAACTGAAGGATGCTCAATGCTCCAAGAAACTTTGGGAGATAATTTAGTGCATACTGTTAGAGAAGAAGGAGTAATAGATTAGGATAATTTGGTTCTCAATCAAGATGATTTTAGAGATGAAGGTGCTCAGTTTACTGTGGAAGCAGAGGTGGACATGGATTTAGTTAATTCATTAGGATTAATTAGTTGATTCATTTAGGATTTTAATCGTGTTTTACTTTTGCTTATAAACATTTTGTTTCTTGGTCATTTCGTATTTATTTTCAAGTCATCTACAATTTGTATTATTCCTTTCGTACAACTTATTTGTCCATGTTAGCGATAAAGTGGGGCCTGCATATTGCCACGTCATATGTTACCTAAAAAATATTGATTTGTAATTTTTTAATAGGTTCACATACTTAATTATAACAAATAAAAGTTAGAACACTCAATTGTAAAATTTTAAAAAGTTTGGACACCAAAATAGTCATTATCCCTTTGTTAATTCTAATAAAAGGCTAAAGCTTATAGTGAATAAAGGTAAGCTACAAAAGTCAACAATAACATGGTGACGTGAGAACAATTGCTCGACTGGCTAGAATTTAAATCCCTTTTCCTTATACTTTCATATGTAAAGCCAGAGGCAACGAGCGCTACAAAATGCACCAAATGGAAATTTTGAAACCAGAAATACATGAAAGTTAAGCTTACAGATTTAGGTGATGGAATTGAACAAAGTGGAAGGTGATAAGTCCATATTTTATGCTTATTTTTAGTTAATATTTCATTAGTTTTACTTATTATTGTATGATTATTTAGTATATTATAATTAAAACATGTTAATTTAGGATTTTATGTGTTAATATTGCATTTCATGTAAAGTAAGCTATATTTCATAGTAATTTACTTAGGTTTGCAGAATTCATATAGAGTTAAGATTAATTATAGCTTTGATTTAGTATTAGGTTCAGTTTTATGTAAATTTTAGATGCATTTGATGTGTTTTTCCATGTCTTATAAGCTTTGGAGGCTTAGAGGTTGAAATGGAATACGATATAAAGTGATTTGAAGCTTAATTTAACAAGAAAAAATGCCTAAAAGGGTGTAACAGTTGTTACCACATCTTGCATGGCCATTACAAAGTGCTTGATTTGAAGATTTTTCAAAAGAAAAGGTATAATGGTCGTTATCTTTTCTTGCACGGCCATTACACTTCTCCTGCTTGGTTTCATAATAGAGCATGTTTGAGTATTTTGGGCATAACCTTTTATACATAACTCGGATTGAGGTGATTCAAAATGTTATGGAAATCTAAGAGAAAAATCTATAACTTTGATGTGGACCTGAAGAGCTAATTCATTTATTCTAAAGGGCTGAAGTTTGGTGCAAGTAATTTTATTTGCACAGCAAGAGGAAGACTATCCTAATTTGATTAGGATTTGACTTTTAAAGATGTAGATTTATTCCAATTCAAGCAAGGATGAACTATGACTATATATAAGGGACCATTAGATGTGGAAACAGAGGATTCATTCATGTTAATATAAAAATTGATCATATTCTTAGTTTATAGTTGCAAGGATCAAGCAAATGAGATTTCAGCATTCAAAGGAGTTGTTCAAGTTGAATAATTGGGGGATTCTAAAATCTTCTTCTTAATTTCTTATTTATTATGAGGTTTGCTAGAATTTTCTTAAGTTGTATTCTTGTTTTCATAAACATGTTAGGCTAAATTTTCATTATGTACTATGAAGGATCTTAGTAACTTTGGGGATGTATTAATAACTTCTTTTGCTTAATCTAAGTCTGATTTCTTGTAAATGGATTTTAAATTTGTGCTTCATAATATTCCATGTATGGTTAGGCTCAAGTTATGTTGAGATCAAGGGGTGATGTGTGCTTTGTGTTTACGGTTTAATTTGAATAAGAGATTAATAACTTATGATCTAGTTTAAAGTCTATTAAGTTCAACTGAGTTGAGAGACCTTTTGAATACTTAATATTGCATGAACTACTATGTGCTTAAATTTAGTTAAGGAATTGTTAGTTTGGCTTAGCGAGGCGAGGGTCCATGGTTAATTAAATTATATTTTAATTTCCTAAGGGAGAATTATAAAATCATTAGTGGTAAGCATCGTATGCAAAGATTTAGATTAGGTTAAGTAAAGTTTGTTAGAGTGAAAAGTGAATTTCTAGTACATGTTTTCATTATCAATATTTTTCTGAATTAGTTTGCATTGCTTTAATATAATTTTAATCTTTAATAATTATTCAGTTTTAAATAAAAGTTTCAACTCTGAATTTCATTAATTTGTTTAGACAAACAATTAACTAAGTGAATTAGTAATTAACAACTATTCTTCATGGGAACGATACTCATACTTCATTTACTATATTACTTTAGCGATCTGTATACTTGCGGTTTGCCCCAACCAAGTTTTTAGTGCCATTGCATGGGAATAGTTAATTGATATTATTAGTATCTTAGAATTATCTAATTTAAATTTTTTTTAGTTTTTATTTGATTTTTAATTTTTATTTTGAAAGTAGTATATGCAAAGAACTCATAGTTCAACTTCAAGATTCGAGAAATTCTTTGAAATAGAATTGGAGATTGAAAGAATATTCAATAGGCAAAGGCATGAGCAGCATGCAAAAGAAATCGTGGAATAAGGAGCTAGACAAGGAAATAGTGGTGGTAATGGTGGTAACATTGTCGATCCATAATAAATTGAAGATAAGAATTATGCTAAGGAACCGGCCTTGAGAAGAAACCCACTCTACCAACAAGAAGGTGGACAATTGAGGACCATGAGGGAATGCTTAATGAGGAATTATTGGTGTCAAATTATATATAGTTTTAGGGCCTTAAATTGCATGCATTTGTACATTTTAAATAGCATTTAGTATAGTAAAGCATATAGAAATAGATACTTTTGATTTTTCTTTGTTTTTGATGGGGAAAATGAATTAAGGAGGTGATTTGGAAAAGATGAGAAGCAAAAGAAGGAGAAGAGACAGAGCAGGGCAACTACCATGATCGTGGCCTCACGTGCGATTGCAAAAATGCCTAAAATGCCAACTCTAAGTGATATCGAGTCTTTTGTGGCTGTGTCTGAATGAGCAACTGCAGATTCCTGTAGCCAATTACTTCTATTGCAAGCGCAGTTCATACACGATCATGACCTTTTTAATAAGATGCTTCTATTGTGAGCCCGGCTTGTGAGCGATCACAACCTTTGCACGAGAGGCCCTTCTGTCACAAGCATGGCTTATGCGCAATTGTGGGTGGCACTTTTCTAGCACAGAACATGCTGAGGTGCACTGATTTGGTTAAAAAATTAAAGGGAGGTGAAAGGATATGTTCTAGAAGAGGCTAAAAATGATAAAAAGGCCAGAAATTACTTGGGGAGAAGGACACATTATACCTATATACTCTCTCACTCATAAGGAGGAAGACACCATACAAGCAAGGAGAAGAAGAAGAAGAAAGAGGAGAAAAGGAAGTTGAATGAGAGAGATCCATTTGAAGATTCAAGCTCCTTTAGATAACATTTCTCATTCTCTTTCTAATTCTAATCTCTTGTTTTTAATTTTAATATTGAATGATGGTTTATTTAGCCATGAATGGCTAAGTTCTTTTATGTTGTTAGGATTTTGGAAACCCATTTGAATTAAGTTCTTTTAATAGAGATTGTTCTTGTTTATAATTGCATATTGTGTTTGTTGAGCATGTTAAGTGTTATATTGTGGCCAAATACCATCCTTGTTTAAATCTATGCATTGAGAGTTGGTGGATTCAATGGACCCACAAATACTTGTTAGATTTATCAATGACTTAAGAAAACTTGAGTAGATCTAATCCTCCATAAGTTTGCTTATTGCCTTTCAAGTTTGATATTGATTACTTGATTTTATGGTGATGATGAGAGTTAAGCCATATTTTGAGAGTTAATTGATGCTTGTTAGTGAGATTAACATTGCTTGAGAGATATTGTTACTTGGCTTATGAAAGCTTGCAGTGTGCATTAAAACTTGATTTAATCTATTAATTGACTTGAGGATAATGAGGCATACAAATTCCCAACAACATGTATTTCCCATTGATTCATTTCTTTTATTATTTTGATTTGCAATAGCCTTATTTACATTATTTATTTAATTTACATTTTAGTTATTTTTTTGCTTTAATCAAACCAATAATGCAAGCTCTAAATAAATATGATTAAGATTAATTGGTGTTTAGTACCAATCCCTATGGAAAACAATACTCTACTTACTTCTATATTACTTGTCGACCCGTGCACTTGCAGACATCAATAGGAATAACATTCCTCATGATCAATCACCCATTGTGCAACCCACCGTAGCTACAAATAATTTTGAGATCAAACCCTCAATGATTCAAATGATCAAAAGTTCACAATTTCATGTTATACCTAATGAAGATCCCATGGCACACATGGTGTCACGACCTAATCCCGGGAGTCATGACTGGCGCTAGCGAACGAGAATTCACACGAATCCGGAACCCGTAGCAAGCCTAAACTATAATTCACACATCAAACATAATCACAAATATACCTCAGAATTAAAACTTTTAATAACATAAAGAAATTTCTATAAGTAATATATCAATAAAATATTTTACAAACATTCAAATGCACTATCTCAGTCACTACTAATAAAGTGTACTACAACAAATATGTACTACTACTGTAACGTCTAATTAATACAAGAAAGAATAGCTTATAATTTACATAAACCAACCGGAGAAGAAAGAGTCCGGCGAAGAAAACTACTATACGAGGTCTGACTAGAAAGATCCTAAAAAATATAATTGAGGGGGGTCAGACCTCACAGAGAGAATTATTATTATATATATGCATGTAACCTAATGCACGTACACACAAACATCAATAATATTATTCGTATATTTATATTTATATAAATATACATACAATCCACATGGATGCTTGAAAATATTTTTCGTAATTTATTTTACTGGAGGATCAGAGCAGAACCCTAAAAATTTCGCAACCTCGATCTCTGAACCTCACTAGCCAACAGGGTCACTTAAATACCAAAATATTTCTCTTTTCCAAATTGACAATGGACTGGCCCCGAGACACTAAGTCAACCGAGCTCCCGCAGTCATACCACTTTCAACCACAAATTTCAATAATTCAAGGGTCATAAATTCCATAATATCGATCGAATCAAACCTAGTATTCCAACGTACTGGTGCGCACACAATCCTGGTGTAGCCCACTAAGTAGCACGTTCTACGGCTATCCTCCAAAAATATTGTAATCAAAATAAATAAATAATTCATCATAAATATATGCATCCATATTACGAAATTAGAATTTGCATTTAAATATTATTATGAAAACATATATATGCATGTATGATCATATTTATGAAATATAAATGTATGCATATATAAAATCATAATAAATAACAATTAATTCGTACTTATTAATAATATGGATACCAAATCATGAATTCTATATGTCATGCATACATATAATAATAACTCACAAGTATACGCTCCTCTACTCCGGTTGAGCTGGCCCGGTCCAGAAGGCCTAGCTCGCAGTGTAGCTAAAAGAAGATAATAATAAATAAATAATTAAAGGTAAATTCCTAATTTTATAGTTTAGAGATTTGTAAAGAATGACTCGATCTAAGACTCAAAACTTAAGACCGATCCAATGTCTCGTTTTACGAGAAATCCATCGAAAATTCCGCAGAGTCTCCTTTATAAAACGGAAATCTCTCTACTAAAAGTAGAGCCGATCCTGCACGCAAACGCACTTATAAAGATTCACAATTTAATTTCTTAGGTTCGGCCCCCGAACTACAATCATTGCCCAACCGAAAACCAACACAATTCTCAATCAATAAAATAATATAATAATTTTTCAAATCATAAAAATATCTCATAAAAATATTAAAAACATATATTTTCCAAATAAGTGATAATATTCTATTTTCAATAATATTTTGCTAATAAAATTCATAAATAAAATAAAATTTCATTTTACAATAAAAAAGCATAAATTGTAAATAATTATTGAAATCACTTATTATTATCATAAAAATAATAAAATACTCATTTAGTTTAAAAATAACAAATAAGTTTATTTTCCATATATTTTTTTCCAAAATTATCACTAATTATCAATTAATTAAC
>CATIWM010424346.1:0-18498 GCA_949671775.1 Mallotus repandus | reverse complement strand
TATGTATATGTATGTATGTATGTATACATACAGATATATATATGTATACATACATATACATACATACATACATACATATACATACATACATACATATATATATATATATACATACATATACATACATACATATATATATATAAATCATATAATATATATAAATCGAGTAATAAAAAATTCCAAGTATCTTTTGGAATCTTGAATATAATGCTACCAATACCAATAATTGTACTAATCCACATATGTCTCTGTCAATAAGAATCAATACTAGTTGAAAAAAAATGAAAATTCCCATATTTGTATTTACTTTGATGAGAAATGTAAAACGAAAATAAAATAAAAAATAAAATAAATAAAGAATAAAGAAGGATCCCCTTGGGAATGAAATTATGCTATAAAATTATGTTATTTGTCCCCCTTTCACAGAAAAGGGAAAAATGAATTAATTATATATATATATAAAGTTAGTGATAACGTCACAATAATCACAAGCAATTAAAGGTCTAATGTAATATAGCATATTCATTCCATATTAACATCAAAATACGGATGCTGGGTAAGAATTTCTATATGAAATACATACATATAATAATAACTCACAGGTGGAACGTGCTCCTCGATGCTGACTTGACTGGCCCTGCTCTAAAGGCCCCGTTCCTGGTGTAGCTATGAAAAAAAAAAATATAAAAGGTAAATGGGTTAAAATTTCTAACCTTATACATTCTAGATTTATAAGGAAAAAGACTCAATCTAAGACACAATTCTAATTAAACTCAATTCACATTTCACGAGAAACCTACCGAAAATTTGGCAGAGTCTCCTTTGTAAAACGGAATTCTCTCTACTAAAAGTAGAGTCATTCTTAAATAAAACAACACTTCTATAATTCCCACAACTCTATAACTCGAGTTCGGCTTCCGAACTACACTTTATGCCCAACCGAGAACCAATACAATTACACACATATAAACAATATGATTTTATCAAATCTAATAACATATCATAGAATTTAATTAAGCTATTACACTCAAATTCTTTTAAATAATTTAAACATAAAGGAAATCCATTTTGAAATCATTAATAAAATTCTCATTTAACATAACCAAAATTAACATGTTAAAACAATTAAAGTTATAAAACTTCCTTTAAACTTTCATAATTAAAATTATTGTTAAATATAAATAAACTATTTAGATAATTCAAATTTATAATGAAAATGTTAAATAACTTTAAATCTAATCAAAACTTAATAAACAATAAAATATATATTTTACTGTAAAAATATATTTAAACATAATTTCTTTCAAAAATTTATATATTAAATTCTACAAATAATTTCATATAACTCTTTCTATAAAGTTTAATCTACACAATTTATAGTATTTATTAAAAATATAAAAACACCCGAATCTGGAACAGTAACACAAACACCAAAAACCCGAAAATTCCAATAAATTCTGAAAATTCTGAAAAATATATCAATAGAAAGCTCTTGACTCCAATTTCATTTCTTATAACTACCACAAAGCCTAATTCCTACTCAAATAAAAGAAATTGGCCAAAAACTCAAAAATAATTTTACCTCCAATTGAGGTGGTTGCCAGCGTAGATCAGATGAATTGGCAAAGGGAAAACGTTGCCAAGAGGGTAATGAACGCAACAGTACCAACGACGGTGGTTGGCGGAGGCGACACCCCCCTTTAAGCTCGGCCCACCGAAAAAATGAAGGAGGAAGAGGGAGAAAGGTGGATGACCGAAAATAGGAGGACTGCTGATGGCGTCTGGAGCTGCTGGTGACTGGTGCAAGCAGAGGTGGTGGTAGCTGGAGGGAAGGAGAAGAAGAAAAGAAAGAAAGGAGAAAGAAAAAGAAAGAAGAAAAAGAAAATAAAAGAGGAGATTATATATATATATATATATATACATATAATATTAAGAGTGAAAATTTTAACCATTAAATCCCTCTCTGAAATTTTTTTTAGCAAAACAATAATCAACTTTTAAATTCTATCACTAATTATATGCATACAAATAAATATTTATAAATACATTCTCTTAATAATTATTAAAGTTTATTAAAATACTCATTCAACAATAATTTCATAAAGATAATAATTAACACTTTAAAATCCATACTTTTAAATTTTAATAAGTAAATTACGGGTCATTACAATCGTCACTCCTTACAAAAATTCGTCCTTGAATTTTAACAAATAGAAAAGAGTTTAAGGTTTCATCAAGGAAAAAGATAAGGATATGCCACTCACATCTCTGCCTCGGTCTCCCACGTGTGCTCTTCAACATTGTTGTTTCTCTACAAGACTTTGACCATAGGAATCTGTTTAGAATGTAACTAATGAACTTAATAGTCAACAATTGCAATTAGTTCCTCCTCATTAGTCAAATCTTCATTCCCTTCCACACTCTGGGGCTGCAAAACATGCAAAGGATCCGAAATATATTTTCTGAGCATCGAAACATGAAACACTGGAAGCACTTGAGACAAACTTAGAGGTAAAGCCAACTGATAGGTAACCATACCAACTCTCTCTAGAATCTTAAAATGCCCTATATATCTCAGTGCCAACTTTCCTTTCTTGCCAAACCTCATGACACCCTTTATTGGTGATACCTTCAAGATCACATAATCCCCAACTTAAAATTGCACATCCTTTCGCTTCAGGTCAACATAGCTTTTTTGCCTACTAGCTACCATTTTCAATCTCCTTCTTATAAAAGCAACCTTCTCGGACGTATCCTTAATATTTTTTGGTCCAGTTAGCTCTCTTTCTCCAACTTTATTCTAACATAGAGGGGACTTACATTTCCGTCTATACAAGGCTTCATAGAGTGCCATCTCAATACTACTCTGATAATTGTTGTTATAAGCAAATTCTACTAATGGAAAATGATCATCCTAATAGCCTCCAAGATCCATCACACACATTCTCAACATACCCTCAAGTGTTTGGATCGTCCTCTCAGATTGACCATTCGTTTGAGGATGAAAAGTAGTGCTAAAATCAAGTTTGGTACCTAATGTATCTTGTAATTTCTGCCAAAATTGTGAGGTAAACACTAAACCTCTGTCAAAAATAATAGAAACAGGCACCCCATAAAGACACATAATGTGCTTTATGTATAATCTAGCCAATTTAGCCACTGAATAAGTAGCTTTAACTGGTAGAAAGTGAGTTGATTTTGTTAACCTATCAACTATCACCCAAATGGAATTGTATCCATCCTTTGAACGAGGTAACCCTGTCATAAAATTCATGGTGATTCTCTTCCATTTTCACTCAGGAATCGGAAGAGGTTGAAGTTTTTCTGAAGGTTTTTGGTGCTCTGCTTTCACTTGCTAACATGTCAAACACTTAAAAACAAACTTTGCTACATCTTTCTTCATTTTGTCCCACCAATAAATATCCTTTATATTGCGGTACATGTTGGTAGAACTAGGATGTAATCTATAAGCTACATAATGAGCTTCCTCCAAGATCTCTTCTCTCAAATTTTCTACATTAAGAACACACAATCTTTCACTAATCCACAAAACACCTTCATCATCAAGATTAAAATCAATAAACTTCCCTCCATGAACTTTCTCCATAAGCTCTAACAAATCAAGATATCAACTTTGAGCTGCCTTGATCCTATCCCTCAATATCGATCTAACTCTGAATTGGGCTATCAATCCCCCTGATTTGGTTATTTTCATCCTAAATCCTTGGTCTACTAACTTATGCATCTTTTGGATCAAAGGCCTCCTTTCCATACTAATGTGAGCAAGACTACCCGAAGACTTCCTACTCAAAGCATCTGCCACTACATTATCCTTGCCTGGGTGGTATAAAATGTCACCATCATAGTCTTTCAAAAATTCCAACCATCTTCATTATCTCAAATTCAGATCTCTTTGCTAAAAAATATACTTTAAACTCTTGTGGTTAGTGAAAATCTCACATGTCACCCCATACAGATAATGTCTCTAAATCTTGAGAGCAAAGATAACAACTGCCATCTTTAGGTCATGAGTAAGATAGTTCTGCTTGTGCTTCTTTAATTGTCTAGAAGCATAAGCTACTACCTTACCATTCTACATCAATACACATGCTAGGCCAAATCTGGAAGCATCACAATACATAGTAAACTTTTCTACTCCATTAGCCAATGTCAACATTGGTGCCATAGTCAATTTCTCCTTTAGTAGTTGAAAACTATTCTCACATACCTCTGACCATACAAACTTCATGCTCTTCTGAGTTAGGTGGGTCATAGGTGCTGTAATTCTCGATAAATCCTGAACAAACCTCCTATAATACCCTGCCAAACCTAAGAAACTCTGAATCTTTGTAATTGATGTCGGTCTAGGCCATTCAGACACTATCTCAATCTTCTGCAGATCTACTTGAATGCCATCCTTAGACACTACATGCCCAAGGAATGCTACACATTCAAGCCAAAAATCACACTTAGAGAACTTAGCATAAAGCTGATGTTCCCTTAGTGTCTTCAACACTATTCTCAAATGATGCACATGCTCTTCCATGCTCTTCGAATACACCAATATGTCATCAATGAATACTATCACAAACTGATCCAAAAATGGTCTGAACGCCCTATTCATAAAGTCCATAAAAGCTGATGGTGCATTGGTTAATCCAAAAGTCATCACATTAAACTTATAATGGCCATATCTTGTACAAAACATCGTTTTAGAAATGTCTGCTTCTCTGATCTGCAACTGGTGATAACCCGATCTTAAGTCGATCTTAGAGAAGAACTGTGCACCCTGAAGCTGATCAAATAAATCATCTATTCTTGGAAGTGGATACTTGTTCTTAATAGTCACCTTATTTAATTCTCTGTAGTTAATACACAATCTGAGTGTACCATCCTTTTTCTTTACAAATAACACTGGTGCACCCCAAAGAGAAGTGCTGAGTTTAATGAAACCCTTATCCAACTCTTACAACTGCTCTTTCAACTCTTTTAACTCAGCAGGAGCCATTTTATAAGGTGCCATAGAGACAGGATTTGTGCCTGAAACCACATCAATGCAAAATTTTATCTCTCTATGAGGTGGTAAACCAGGAAATTCATCAAGAAAACATCAAGAAACTCACAAGCTACAAGAACATCTAAAATGAATTTTTGTCTTGATGCTATGTCCCTAACCAAAGCAAAATATCCTTGACACCCTTTTTTAAGCATCTTTCTTGCCGTAATGGCGGAGATAAGATTCTGAGGTGTAGAACTCTTATCACCCAATAACTTGAATTCTTCCTTACCAGGAATTCTGAAAATCACCACTTTACTACGACAATCCAAAGTGGCATAATGCTGAGACAACCATTTCATTCCCAAGATTACATCAAAGTCAATCACATCAAACAACACCAAATCTACTGGTAACTCTCTGTCCTCTGCTAACACAGGACATCTAAGAAAAATAATATCGGTGTCTAACGGATCACTCAAAGGTGTGACAATCGATAAAGGAGTTGTCATCCTCACCGCTTGCCAACTCAACTTCAAAGCAAAAATAGGAAATATAAAAGAATGGGTAGCACTCAGATCCATTAAAACTCTAACCTTAAGGTAACATAACATAAGTGTACCTGCTACGACTGCATTGGATGCCTGAGCATCCTGGTGAGTGAGGGTGAAAACTCGAGCCTGTCCTCTACCTCATAGCTGACTGGTAAAAGCTTGCCTAAAACCTCTAGAACTGCCTCTACCCCCTCTACCTCGCCCTTACTGGCCTACAAACTGAGAAGTACACTAATAATGGACTGGTGGTGGCTAAAACTATGCTTGGGCTACACTGACTATGAAAGACTGAGGAAACTGCTACTGAAAACTCAAATGAGGACATGATCTAGCATAATACCTAGTCTGTCCACATCTGAAGCTTGCTCCCGGAGTCATATAATGTGGTCCCTGATGGACTCCACCACAAGTTTGACAAACGCTAGCTACAGATCCCGCACTACCATACCTCGAACTTGGACCATTGCTGCTGCTAGTAGCACTTGAACCAAATTTGGTAGGTCTACGGGTCCCACTACAGCCATGTCTACCACTCCTATGGACCCTATATGGAGGTCTCTGGCCTTACTAAAAAGGTCCTCTAGGCTGACTACTAGTGCCCATTTAAAACATTGTATGTTGTGCACTCCAAAATCCTCCTACTCTAGTACCTCCAGTCAGATAATAATCGGGCATAACTCCCTGCCTAATGAGCCTGTAACACCCTATACACGTACTATTATTACACAATATGATATCTTATATTTTTATTATTAAGCATCATTTATTCACATGTAGTTATTATACACACATTTATGTATATCCACACATGCATACAAACGTTGACATTAACTAGTGAGCATATGTATACTACAAGGAGAGAGAGAGTATGGGTTCGGTCAATAACCTATGCTCCATGCTTTAACTACCATGCTATATGCTTCAAAATAGTCACACTTCAAGCTTCACTGTCTAGAAAAATAATTGCGACTAGGTGAGTCGCGACTCAGTGAATATAAACATCAATCTGCTTCAAAATAGTCACACTTCAATCTTCAATGTCTGGAAAAATATTATGATTTGGTGAGTCGCGACTCAATGAATAAAAACATCAATTAAATTCTAAAGGCTTCTTTAACAAAAAACTCAAACATCTCACAAAATAAATACAAAATTCAAATATTACATATGCATATGTTTTGGTTCCTTTTATTTGTTGCAACCTTGCAAGACAATACTGCACCCCGGGTTCAAGTGAAACAAGTGACAATTGATTTTGATGGCCAACATATAACAAGTGAATCAAGTGATATCCTTTGATCATTAATATTTTCCAAGTGATTTGTAAGTATTAGTCAACCTGGTCACAACATCCTCTTATATCCATATGCAAATGATCAAGTGCAATTGTATAATAAGTAATTACCACAATCATAAATTTTTCATTTGTTATATATCCACATAGCACAAACATAAACAATCTATAATTCTTCAATATTCATATAATAGGACATAGAGAAACCCAATTGAAGTTTCATAGAAAACATATTTCAGTCAAACCACAAATCACCAATTTCACATTCATAATCACATAATCACACAATTGCACATTAGAATCCAATTGATGTATATACTCACACTTTTAGATACCAAACACTCTATGGTTGACTTGTACTAGCTTCTCGAGCTTCACTGATGCTTTGAGATCCTAAAATATGACATATATTTGATTAAAAATATACCTACAATGAGTTTTTATGTTTAGTATAGAATTAGGATAAGTTCTTTATATGTGTAAGCCTAACATTTCTGCATATTTCTTTCTTGTTAGGCAGCTTGACCTTGCTAGACCTGAGAGTGAATAACTTTCACCACACAACTCCAAATTACTTAATTCAATTTTTTTACAAAACTAGACATATATTTATATAACATATCCAAAAATTAGCTCAATATATGCTCTTTACAATAAATGGTGCATAATTGAATTCAGACCTATGTTCTGCATAGGAACAGTTTGAGCAGGTCTGATTCAATTTAGAATTTCTCAATTTATACAAGTCCAATTTTAAAACCAGATTTCAAAAACTTTTTTAATACATAAAGGAACAACTTTCATGTTTTATACTTTATCTAATTCAGCCTTTAATGCCCTCATATTAATCGAGGAAATCCATACTGCCTGCAGACGTAGCACGCAGAACCAGCTCCACTCCATGGACTATTTCTCATTACACACATATTATTACACAAAAATGAATCACATGATTTTAGATAAAATATAAAGGAACAAAACTCATGTTTATCACTTTATCTAATTCAGTCTCTAACATCCTCAAAATAATTAATCAATATCAGGTAGCCTGCTGGACTGCTACCCAAACCAGTCCGAAATAAACTTCCATAGAATTTCACATACTTGTTATTTCACAAAAATATTTTACAGACATGAAGATAAGACATAAACCTACAAGTTTCATGTTTTGTTTTTCTCCTAAATATTATTCTATGGCTGTGAAAACTAGAGTACAATATTCAGCTGAAAACCAGAATTTTCAGCATGAAGAACCATATTTATCTTCAAAATCAATAAACCTATTTCCCTTTTTAATTCATCTTCAAAATCAATTTAACCTATTTAATTCTTTCTAATTACCATGATCAACATGTTAAGAGGAAAGAATTACATAAGAAAATAAGATGAAATCACTTACCTTAGCCAAATTAGGAAACCCTAGAATTTTCCCCCCTTTTTCCTTCCTTCTTCTCTTCCTCGTTCTTCCTTTTCTACACTTTTCTTTCTTTCTTTTTTTCTAAGTTCCAGCCCCCTTTTTATTATTTTTCTATTCTTTGCAACAACCACCTTTTTTTAGCCCCTGTACTTGCTTCTTATTACTTTTAGCTAGTTAATTATTATATATATATATATACACACACAACTAAATCCCTAATATTTAATCTTCACCATGTCTATTCCTAGAATAGGATTTATATTATTTTTATATTCTATTAAATCATTGAAAATATCTTATTTTATAATTGTGCTATCCTTATCTTTATTTCTAGAAAATAAATCACACATGTAATCTTATGCCAAATTCTACATTTCTATAGATATGATATGTAATGCATGTGAAATGCACATATTCAAATGAGGGACATTTATGATGCATATGCTCATATAATATTAATTATGGATGAAAATAGGGATGTTACATTTCTTCCCCTCTTATAATAAATTTCATGCTCGAAATTTCGTACCTGTGAACAAGTAAGGATATTCTCGTTTCATGTTTTATTTGGTCTCCCATGTGGCTTCTTCTTTTGAATGGTTTTTCCACAGCACTTTAACCAAGGGAATTTCTCGATTCCGTAACTGTTTTGTTTTATAACCAATGATTTTTATCGGTTCTTCAACATAACTCAAATAATCGGCAATTTCTACTTCTTCATTTTTAAGTATATATGTAGGATCAGATTGATATCTTCAAAGCATACTCATATGAAACACATCATGGATCTGAGCCATTTCTGGTGGTAGTGCTAATCTGTAAGCCCAATGGACCAATTATTTCAAGAAGTTCATATGGCCCTATGTATTGAGGTCTTAGTTTTCCTTTCCTGCTAAATCGAATTACCCCTTTTCATGGTGAAACTCGAAGGAATACTTTTTCACCCACTTCATACTCCATTTCTCTCCTATGTTGATATGCGTAGCTCTTTTGTCTATCTTGTGCTTCTTTGAGTCTGATTTTTATTAGCTTTACTTTGTCCATGGTATCTTGTACTATCTCTGGCCCTTCTAATACACGAGTTCCCTATTCATCCCAATAAATAGGACTATAACACTTTCTTCCATATAATGCCTCGTATAATGCCCATATGAATACTACTATAATACTGATTATTATATGCAAACTCCATTAAGCTGATATACTCATCCCATGCTCCCTTGAATTCTAACACACAAGCTCGAAGCATATCTTCAAGTGCTTGAATGTTTCTTTCCGATTGCCCATTTGTCTACGAATGAAAAGCAAAGCTAAAATTCAATTTGGTACCCAAAGCTTTATGCAAACTCTTCTAAAAGTGAGATGTAAACCGTGGATCCCTATCTGACACAATAGATAGTGGTAACGCATGCAATCTAACAATTTCATTCACATACTCCTTGGCCAAGTATTCAAGTGAATTACCCCATCGAATAGGTAAAAAGTGTGCTGACTTAGTCAATCGATCAATGATCACCCATATAGCATCTTTCTTTCTGGGAGTTCTTGGCAATCCACACACAAAATCCATTGCTATTCTTTCCCATTTCCATTATGGTATTGTTAGTGGTTTTAACTTCCCAACTAGTGCTTAGTGCTCTACTTTAACTTGTTGACATGTCAAATATTTTGAAAAATACTCAGCCACATCTCTCTTCATTTTGGGCCACCAATAATATGGTCATAAAGTGTTATACATTTTAGTCATTCCCGGATGCATAGCATATGGAGCATTATGTGCCTCCAAAATTTCTCGGCGTAGGTTGTCAATATTCGGGATACAAATACGTGACCCCATCATCAAAGTATCATCTTGAATGTTCCACTCTTTGTTCTCTCATTGTCTTGCTTTCTCAATCTTTTCTTGCAACTGAGGATCCTTGCATTGCACTGCTTTAATTCTATCTCACAATATTGGTCTAACTTGTAAAGTGGCAACCAGTACCCCATTTTCTTGCAAATTTAGTTTCACATTCATAGCTCATAGCTGAATTAAATAAGGCAGTGGAAGTGCCCATAAATTCGCCACACTACTTCTTGATTTTCTACTTAAAGCATCAGCTACCATATTTGCCTTTCCTAGATGATATTCAATTGTGCAGTCATAATCCTTCAACAATTCTAACCACCACCTCTGTCTCATGTTTAACTCTTTTTGGCTCAGTAAGTACGTCAGACTCTTATGATCAATAAATATCTAAAATGTTTCTCCATATAAGTAATGTCTTTATATTTTTAAAGCAAACACAACAGCAGCAAGCTCTAAGTCATGTACTGGATAAGATAATTCATAAGGCTTCAACTGTCTACATGCATATGCAATTACCTTACCATGTTGCATTAACACACATCCCAAACCTTGATGAGAAACATCACTATAAACTACAAATCCTCATGTGCCTATAGGAATAGTTAATACCTGAGCGGTCGTAAATCTGTTTTTCACTTCATCAAAACTTTTCTGACATGCTTCAGACCACTGAAATGCTACATTTTTCTGAAGTAACTTTGTAAAAGGGCTGGCTATTAATTAAAATCCCTCAATAAACTAGCAGTAGTACCCAGCTAATCCTAAGAAACTATTTACTTCTACAACATTCCTTGGAGTTTCCTATTTGACTACCACTTTTATTTTCTTTGGGTCTACTTCTATGCCCTATCCAAAAACTACATGTCCCAAAAATACCACATGATCTAACTAAAACTCACATTTACTCAGTTTAGCATATAATTGCTTTTCCTTTAAGGTTTGCAACACAATTCTCAAATGTTGTTCTTACTCCTCTTTGTTCCTTGAATATACCAATATGTCATCAATGAACACAATCACAAACTTATCCAAATAGGGTTGAAATACCTTGTTCATAAGAGCCATGAATGCAACTGGTGCATTGGTTAAACCAAAAGGCATCACTAAAAATTCATAATGTCCATTTTTGGTTCAGAATGTAGTCTTTGGTACATCTGCTTTTGAAACTTTAAGTTGATAATAGCCTGATTTCAAATCAATCTTGGAAAACACCTAAGCTCCTTGTAATTGATCAAACAAATTATCTATTTGGGCAAAGGATATTTATTCTTCATGGTGAATCGGTTCAACTGCCTATAATCGATACACAACCCCATTGTCCCATCTTTCTTTTTCATAAATATTACTAGAGCACCTCATGGTGACACACTGGGCCTAATGAACCCTTTATCAAGTAGTTCCTGCAATTGAGTTTTCAATTCATTCAGTTTAATTGATGCCATCCTATATGGTGAAATGGATATTGGTGCTACTCCCAGTATTAATTCAATTATGAATTCTAGTTCTTTATCAGGTGGCAAACCTGGTAAGTCATCTGGAAACACATCTGGAAATTCTCTTACCACCGGAATACTTTTAAGCAAATTAATAGCAGTTTTGGTATCCATCACATGCGCTAAATTAGCTTCACAACCACCTCTAACCATTTTAAAAGCTTTTACAATAGAAATTAAACACGCAGGTACAAATTTTCTTCCCCTAGGAACATAACCCTCGATTGATTTGGAGATTCTAAAATAACCTCCTTAGTGAAACAATTCACTATGATGCTTAGTCAACCAATCCATCCCCAGTATCACATCAAATTCACGGAGTGGCATCAATATCATATTAGCTTCCAACTCAATTTTATCAATGCAAATTGGACAGTCATGACATATATTATTCACCACCATTATTTCTCCCAAAGGCGTACCCACATGTAGATCAAAACCTAAAGGTTCATGCTTTTTACATAATCATGATACCATGTCTAATGATATGAATGAATGTGCGGAAACAGGATCAATTAATGCATAAGCTTCTAAACCATGGATAAGAATTTTACCGGTGAAAACTTTTGGAGCATCAATAGCCTCTTATTTGGTAATGGCAAACACTATGGCTTGTGTTTGAGGTTTAAAACTCTGACCTTCTGATCTACTCATACCTCTTCCAGTTGTAGTTGTTCTACCTCTACCTCTACCCCTACTAGATGTTGCTCTAACTTTACTTGTTGTTGAAACTCCCACTGTAGGTTCTGATATAACTCTGCTTTCACTACCCTCTATCACTCTAGTCTCTTCAGGACAATCTCTGAGCATATGATCAAGAGATCCACAAAAAAAACCCGCCAGTTAGTTTTCTACATTTTCCACTATGTTGTCTCCTACAATGTACACATGCAGATCTTTGTGCCATAATGTGACTCTAGCCTCTACCTGTGACAAATGGAGTTCTAAACCCCCAACTTCTATAATTAAAATTTCCACCCCTTGTACTAGGCTGTGGCTGTATGTATCCTCCACGTCTACCTTGTTTCCTATTGGAGCTTTTTACAATCTCACTTTTTTGTTCTCATTTTTGTTCTCATTTTGATCCTTCTGTTACTAACCTCTCAGCTCTGATTAGGGCTGCCTTTAGCTTAGCATAACTCTCCAGGTCTGTAGGAGTAATCTTTTCTCTGAGCTCATATCTCAATCCTTCCTCAAACATTCAACATTTATCTTTATCAGTAGTTACCAATGAAGATGCATAATGAGACAACTGATTGAACTTCATCTCATATTCTGCCACGGTCATTGTCCCTTGCTTTAAATTCAAGAATTCCCTTCTTTTATCATCTCTATATACTTCTAGCATGTAATTATTGCTAAACACATGAAGGAAATCATCCCATGTAAGAACTGGGGGCTGAACAATACTGTTAGGTACTGTTTCCCACCAAGCATATACGTCCTCTTGTAATAATGATACTGCATAGTCAAACTTTTCTTCTGGTGTGCATTTTATCAAATTCAGAACTCTTTGTGTCCTTTTTAGCCACATTTCTGCAATTGAGGGATTTGTAGTGCCATAAAAATCAACTGCACCCTATTTTCTTAATTTATCATATCTCCTCTCCTTATACTCATGTGGTCCCTGTACTTCCTGTTCATGTTGCTCAAGATGTATTTATTCATGAGGTGCATGTTGTGCATGAGAATGTGCAGATGATCCAACCCTATCAATAGGTTGATCTCATGGTGGTTGATGTGATGCTGCCATGGAATGCAATTCGATCGTCTCCTCTCTCCTTATGGATACCCTATAGACATATAAGAATATATTATATGATAATGTATATAAATGCACATGTTCTATTATGCTCATATGTTTGTCCCTCATGGAACCTATCCCTGCTCTGATACCAAACTATAAAGTAACACCCTATACACGTACTATTATTACATAACATGATATCTCATATTTTTATTATTAAGCATCATTCATTCACATGTAGTTATTATACACACATTTATGTATATTCACACATGCATACAAACATTTACATTAACTAGTGAACATATGTATACTACAAGTAGAGAGAGAGAGTCTGAGTTTGGCCAACAACCTATTCTCCATGCTTTAACTACCATGCAATATGCTTCAAAATAGTCACACTTCAATCTTCAATGTCTGGAAAAATATTATGATTTGGTGAGTCGCGACTCAATGAATAAAAACATCAATTAAATTCTAAAGGCTTCTTTAACAAACAGCTCAAACATCTCACAAAATAAATACAAAATTCAAATATTACATATGCATATACTTTGATTCCTTTTATTTATTGTGACCTTGAATTCAAATGAAATAAGTGATAAGAGACAGTTGATTTTGCTGGCCAGTATATAACAAGTGAATCAAGTGATATCCTTTGATCATTAATATTTTCCAAGTGATTTGCAGGTATTAGTCAAGCTGGTCACAACATCCTCTTATATCCATATGCAAATGATCAAGTGCAATTGTATAACAAGTAATTATCACAATCATAAATTTTTCATTTGTCATCTATCCACATAGCACAAACATAAACAATCTATAATTCTTCAATATTCATATAATAGGACATAGAGAAACCCAATTGAAGTTTCATAGAAAATATATTTCAGTCAAACCACAAATCACCAATTTCACATTCATAATCACATAATCACACAATTGCACATTAGAATCCAATTGATGTATATACTCATACTTTTAGATACCAAACACTCTATGGTGAAGCTTCTCTATCTTCACGGATGCTTTGAGATCATAAAATATGACATATATTTTACTAAAAATATACCTACAATGAGTGTTTATGTTTAGTATAGAATTAGGATATGTTCTTTATATGTGTAAGCCTAACATTTATGCATATTTCTTTTTTGTTAGGCATCTTGACCTTGCTAGACCTGAGAGTGAATAACTTTCACCACACAACTCCAAATTACTTGATTCAATTTTTTTACAAAACTAGACACATATGGTTATAATATATCCAAAAATTAGCTTAATATATGTTCTTTACAATAAATGGTGCATAATTGAATTCAAACCTATGTTCTGCACAGGAACAGTTTGAGCAGGTCTGATTCAAGTTAGAATTTCTCAAGTTATAAGAGTCTAATTGTAAAACCAGTTTTTTAAAAAAATTTTAACACATAAAGAAATAACTTTCATGTTTTATATTTTATCTAATTCAGCCTTTAATGCCCTCATATTAATTGAGGAGATCCAGACTGCTTGCATACATAGCAAGCAGAAATAGCTCCACTGCATGGACTATTTCTCATTACATACATATTATTACACAAAATTGAATCACATGGTTTTAGATAAAATATAAATGAAAAAAAAACTCATGTTTATCACTTTTTCTAATTCAGTCTCTAACATCCTCAAAATAATTAATCAACATTAGGTAGCTTGCTGGACTGCTACCCAAACCAGTCCCAAATAAACTTCCATAGAATTTCACATACTTGTTATTTCACAAGACCCTTTTACAGACATGAAGATAATACATAAATATACAAGTTTAATGTTTTGTGTTTCTCCTAAATATTCTTCTATGGCTGTGAAAACTAGAGTACAATATTCAGTTGAAAACCAGAATTTTCAACATGAAGAACCATATTTATCTTCAAAATCAATAAACCTATTTCCCTTTTTAATTCATCTTCAAAATCAATTTAACCTATTTAATTCTTTATAATTACCATGAGCAACATGTTAAGAGAGAATAATTACATAAGAAAATAAGATAAAATCACTTACCTTAGCCAAATTAGGAAACCCTAGAATTTTTCCCTTTTTTCCTTCCTTCTTCTTCTCTTCCCCATTCTTCCTCCTCTACACTTTTCTTTCTTTCTTTTTTCTAAGTTCCAGCCCTCTTTTTATTATTTTTTTATTCTTTGCAACAACCACCTTTTTTTTAGCCCCTATACTTGCTCCTTATTACTTTTAGCTAATTAATTATTATATATATATACACACACACAACTAAATCCTTAATATTTAATCTTCAGCATGTCTATTCCTAAAATATGATTTATATTATTTTTATATTCTATCAATTCATTGAAAATATCTTATTTTATAATCGTGTTGTCCTTATCTTTATTTCTAGAAAATAAATCACACATGTCATTTTATGCCATATTCTACATTTCTATAGATATGATATGTAATGCATGTGAAATGCACATGTTCAAATGAGAGACATTTATGACGCATATGCTCATATAATATTAATTATGGATGATGATAGCGATGTTACAGAGTCTTTGCTCAATCTCCTTAGCTAACTCCGTCACTTCCTCTAGGGTTAAGCCTGATGTAGGCATTCTAGCAAAAGTAGTCCCCAAACCAGTGACATAAGTAGTGATGGCAAAGTATCGATCCCTTATCATACCCTTAGCATAGCAGGATAGTCTGAAAATTTCACTCGTATACTCCTCCACTGATTGATCACCTTTGGATATATTAGTCAACTGAAGTCTATAGCTCATCCTCATTGGCTCTGGACAAAATTGTCTTATAAACCTCTCTTTGAATTGGGACCAAGTACGAGTAGTTATGTGGGGCTGAATCACCTAAATAAACCAATTCAATGTTGCCCCCTCAACAAATAACTCCTCAGTGAGCATCCTCTGATACTCAGTATGCACCGTCCGAGTCCTCGACTCAATAGCATAAAGAAAATCCAGCGGATCCGAAGTACCATCATAAGAGATCCTGCCAACTTAAGCATAAAATACTGCTATTTATGGGTTTGACATACCCTAAGCACTCTGATGAAATAAAGGCTGCATAGGTGGTACAACTTGGGGCATAGCTACTGCACCCTGCTAAACTCCCAGTGCATCGGCAGTAGCACAACCCTGAGCCGTAGGCTCCTCATCCTGTTATTCCTGCTGTCTATGGTGACCAACACCCCTTCTAGGTCTACCCCTACGCCTAGCTGGCTGCACAGGGGGTGGACTCTCTATCATCAGTCTTGTCGGCTGGTGGAGCGGCTCACACTGTCCTCCTCATACTAAAAAGAAAAGAAATAAAACACATAATTCAGGTAACAAATAGATGTCCTAATGGTTACGCGAAAATCTAGAAGTAAAGAAGACTTTTTAAGGACATAATCAAACATAATTGTTGCAGTAGTTTCAAAGAAAACTCAAACTCTACCAACCTAGGTCAAACAATACTAAACCTAGGCTCTGATACTAACTTTGTCACGACCTAAACCCGAGGGTCAAAATCGACGCTAGGGAACGAGAATTCACATGAATCCAGAACCTGTAGTAAGCCTAAAATACAACTTTCATATAGACATAATCACAAATTTACCTCAGAATTAAAACTTAAAGGAATCATCCATATATAACATCATGATAGAATATTTAAACATATGATCTAAGGACATTACAACTGCTAAAGTTATCATAACACCACTACCATAAGAACATACTACTACTGCAGCATCTAAGAAACACAAAGGAATAGATTAAGATTTACATAAATTAGACGGTGAAGAGTGGGTTCGACGAAGGGGACGAATATAGGAAGTCTATAGAGAGGAATCTTGAAAAGAATAATTGACAGTCAGACCTGACTGATTGAATTATCATTATGTGTATGCATGTAACCTAAGGGTACAAACACACAATCATCATAGTAATATTTGTTTTATATTTATATTTATTTAATTTATACACGCATTCCATCTAGATGCTCAAATATATTGCCATACCAACACAACTGGACCCAGATGGAGGATCGGAATAGAACCCAAGGATTTCACACAAACTCAAACACTGTGCCTCACTAGCCATTAGCTTTTCTTGAGTCTAAATAATATTTCTCTTTTCTAATTGGGTAGTAGATCGGCCCTAAGACCCTGAAAGGTCAACCGAGCTGCTACAACCACACCCCTCTCTATCTAAGATCTCAATAAATAATTTTAACCATATGTCCATACCATATAATCTCATATCAAATCAAAATTCACATCCTAACATCTAGCGTACTGGTGCGCACATAGTCCTAGTGTAGCCCACTAGGTAGGAAGTTCCACTGCTATCCTCCAAAAATATAACATTAAATAACAAAACCATAACAATATATAAACAACATCTAAACCAAAAAGTACAAGATTCACATTCATATATATATATATATATAGTGATAACGCCACAATAATCACAAGCAATTAAAGGTCTAATACAACATAGCATATTCATTCCATATTAACATGAAAATACGGATGATGGGTAAGAATTTCTATATGAAATGCATACATATAATAATAACTCACAGGTGGAACGCGCTCCTCGGTGCTGACTTGACTGGCCCTGCCCTGAAGGTCCCGTTCCTAATGTGGCTATGAAAAATAAATATAAAAGATAAATGGGTTAAAATTCATAACCTTCTACATTCTAGATTTCTAAGGACAAAGACCCAATCTAAGACACAATTCTAATTAAACTCAATAATTAGCACATACTGATGTCACATTTCACGAAAAATCTACCAAAAATTTGGCAAAGTCTACTCTATAAAATGGACATCCCTCTACTAAAAGTAGAGTCATTCGTGCATAAAAAACACTTCTATAATTTTCACAACTCAATAACTCGAGTTGGGCTTCCGAACTACACTTTATGCCTAACCGAGAACCAAAATAATTACACATATAAGAAATATAATTTTATCGAATCTAATAACATATCATAGAATTTAATTAAGCTATTACAATCAAATTCTTTTAAATAATTTAAAGATAAAGGAAATCCATTTTCAAATCATTAATAAAATTCTCATTTAACATAACCAAAATCAACATTTTAAAACAATTAAAGTTATAAAACTTCCTTTAAA
>CATIWM010424317.1:0-14854 GCA_949671775.1 Mallotus repandus | reverse complement strand
AAATTATTTTTATACCATTTATTACTCAAATACTGTCTAAAACATATTAATTAACAATAATTTTCACTAAAATATAAAATTCACTAATTTTTCCAAAAATCCATTTTTCACATAAACATTCAAAAATTTATAATAAAAATTATGTACATAATTTTAATAAACTTTCTTCATGAAAGTTGCTCAAAATAATTTGTAGAATTTATTAAAAATATATTCAACCTGAGACCAGAGCAGTAGCAGAACAGTAACTCCAATAACCGGAAATAGTACAAATTTCAAAACAATTTCAGAAAAATAAATAAATATCATCAATAGGTAGCTCATAATATCTACAACAAATAATCCTAAAGCACCAACATCTAATAAAATCATTAACAAGCTCAAACCGACAATTTACTCAAGAACATATAAACTAAAAATTGAATTTTGAGAGGCTTACTGGAGTTAATTCCTTAAACAAATTAAGGATTTGAGAAGCCCAGAGGATGAGGAAGCTTTTTGTATAGGAGTTGAGGCCTGAGCTCGTCGGAGCCGGCGACGGTGGCTTGAATCCACCTCTGCCAACCAAAAAGTGAGAAGGAAAGAGGAAGAAGAGAAGCTTGCCGGAGAAAGAAGAGGCCGGCGCCTTCGCCGGCAGCTGACTGGACGTCGAATGGTGGCTGGCACAGTGATGGTTGGAGATGGCAGTGGCTGGCGCAGGAAGAAGGAAAGAAAAAAAAAAGAAATGGTGATGAGGAAGAAGATGAAGTGAAGTGGCTACTGCCACTTTACGTAAATTTTTTTTTATATAAGACAAAATTTAAATAAATTTAAATAAATAACATTAAAATTATATTTATTTAAAGTACAAAAAGTACATATATATCTATATTATATTAAAAATATCTACTACAAATAATTACACCCACTCACACTAAATACTTCAATTATATATATATATACTCTAAATTTTAATTAAAGTTTTTATTAGCCATATATATATATATATATATATATATATTAACATCAATTTAATAAAATCATTAAAATTAATAATCTCCAATTAAATTCAAATTTAATTTCACAAAATAATAATTTTATTATTAATAAAATATTTATTAACACTGCAAGTATCAAAATATATTTTAAAATTTTAAAAATAAATTCGAGTATTTACAAATATATTGGCTTTGATGTAGGGTTCCAATTGGGCAAATATTCAATTAATTTTATTTTTAATTGGCAGTTGTTGTTTTAGCTTCGCTTAAGGTAAAATTGTCTTCTTTTTAGCTGCATTTGAGCTAATTCCTGTTAATTTTAACTTCCATTTTTTTACAATTTGAGTATATTGTGTTAAATGTGTGCTCATTATCTGTGTTGAAGGATTAATCATATCATGTTTCGATTTTATATTTTGTTTTTTGGAATTTCGTCTTTTGTTTTGAAAATGAAACTCGATTCTATTGTATTTAGTAAGGAAATGGAATCATGTCAAGGTGTTTGTTCTGAACTAGGCCTTAAGCATTTAAAGTAGTGTTTTCTTTTCTAAAAAAAAAAAATTCAGGATGTGACAGCCACAAAAGGAAATGAATTTGAGGACTATTTTTTGAAACGAGAACTAAGGGGTTTGAAAGACCATCTTCTATTTAGGAAGAAAGTATTCCTATTGCTCTTACTGGTGGTGACATTATTGCTAGAGCTAAAAATGGGACTGGGAAAACAACAACATTTTGCATTCCTGCCTTGGAAAACATCAACCAAGACAATAACGTTATTCAAGGTTTCATCATTCACCATTTCTGAACTTCTCCTTATTTTGTATTTGTAGACAATTATGATGTTCCATTTGCAAAAGGATTTTTTTTTTGGTTAACAAGTTAGTTTGGTCATTAGGGATATATAGTGGTTTGTTGAGCTGGGGTTTTGTAGTTTTAGAAGAATCATGCATGTGCTGTGTTCCTTTTTCCTATTTGAAAACTGTTGGATTTCTGTGAAAGTTAACAATGGTATTTTAGAAATGTTAGTTTATGGAGTCTATTGAATGTTAATTAATTATTACTGGCATGTGCTGATAGGTTTGACATGTCTTTTGGTGAGTTTGTCTCACATTTTTTGGCAGGTGTAATTGTAGTAACCTATTTGTACAATATTAACTTTAAATTAATTTTTTATAAAAAGATCAACTGCATATTTTCTGATGATGCTTAATTTTACGTGAGGAAATTGACAATTCAATATGTGATTTATTCTTTTACCAGTATCTGAGTATCACACTTATCTTCATTTCTCATTCTTTATTTTTCTTTTCTTTGTTGCTGCATTAACTTGATTTATGCTTTTGCATGTAGTTGTTATACTTGTTCCAACAAGGGAGTTGGTTCTTTAGACATCGCAAGTCTGTAAAGAGGTCGGAAAGCATTTGCAAATTCAAGTAATGGTAACAACAGGTGGTACGAGTCTAAAAGATGGCATAATGCAGTTATATCAACCAATACATATACTGGTTGGTACTCCTGGAAGAATTATGGAACTTGCAAAAAAGGGGGCTTGCCAATTGTTGTTTTGTTCATCATTCAACATTTGCAACCATAGGTTTTAATATTGACAAAAAAAAAAAAAAGCATTGGTTTTAATTGTATCCATTTGATTTTTTTACTTTACTGAATTTTAAGGGAGAAAAATGGTTTCTAGTTCATCTGTGCATTTGTTATTGATGAGTTCTTAGTTTTATCTTGTTGCCTTGCACTTATTCAAATTTATCTAAGCTTGCACTTAATTTTATCTTTTCATTTTTTTATGTTTCTACAATTCGTTTTTAAGACTTTTCTTCTTATTTACTGTAGGTAGTATTTGTTGTCACTTTTCCTTCTTTCAAGATCTTAAATGAGTGAACGAGTGAGTGCCCATTTTTTTTTCTTGCAAAAACAGTCCTTGCACTAATCTTTTATTGCTTTCTTATTTATATGTCTTGCTTACCCCTCATTTTATTTAGCTTTTTTTTTGTGATATAATTAGAAATATAACACTTTGTTTGGATTTTACTTGATTCTTATTCACTTAATTTCTTGATTGACCAATGTGTGTGCAAAACCACAAGCGCACGATATCACCAAGTAGTATAAAAATATCGTTCCCACGAGGATTCGTTCTAATGACCTATTAATCCAATTTTCTATTGTTTAAGGCTTTCAAATTTATTTTTTTTAAAACTAAAATTAATTTAAACAAAAGAATGCAAAACAAATTTCTTAAAATTTATATAAAAAGGAATTATCAATATATGAAATTGCTAGGGATTGATTCTTTTCACAATCATTAGTCATTTTCAATTAATGTGTTATTAAGCTTGCATATTCTTGAGGTTTCTAAATTATCAATTCTCAAGAACTAACTAATATTTTTAACTCATGAATTAACTTAAGAATACTAGATTCCGATTCTCATTGCAAACATATTTTCCCAATTAAATCATAAATTAACTCATCATACCCATATGAAATTTAATACCTTTATGATATCTCTACCTATAAAAGAATTAAATATATGATTATATATCCACTAAGGTTTTGATCTCTCAACCTAAAACCTCAAATTTAATTATGCTAATGGTGATCAAGCATCAACATAAATTAAGCACAATAATCATAGTATGCAAGAAAATAATAAACTCATTAAATGAAAAAAAACTAAATCATGTTTAGATTATCAATCCCTAATTTAAATAAAATTTAGCTAAACATATTAAACGTCATGTTCTCAAATACAAAAGAGAAACACATTCAAAAACTAAGAAAAATAAAGAAGAAGAAATTTCCTTTCTCACGTCCTTCTCTATTCTCTAATTCTTCTCCATCTTTCTTGTTGCACGAAAAATACTACATGCACCACTAATATCTTTTTATTACATACACATAATACTCTCTAACTTGGTTCACGTTGTATGGACCATGCACACACAACACTATACTACACACACTAATAAATCACTCTCTTCGATGCTTTGCTTGCCTTTTTTTTTTTTTTTTGCAACGTCTATGCCAATGGCTATTTATAACCATTTTGCAAAAATTAAAAAATTAATTCTTTATTGTTAAAAAAAAACATTTGCAATGATAACACCCACTTCACCAAGATAATCTTGTTTGTTCCTTCATCACATGTGCTTGTTTCGCCATTATATACAAATGTACATCACATGTGCTTATGTCCACCATCACATGTTTAGTTGCACATGTCCAAATTCATGCACCGTTTTGCAAATTGTTCCAAATTCACACGTGCTGATGGGTGGCAACCAAGCTCAATTATTAAGCAAAATTAGTAATGACTTTCAACAGGGTGCTTCTTATATTCATCTGCATGTGGAGAAGAAAGCAGAGGATATGATTAATGACTTAAAAGACTAAAACATACTTAAGATATGCATTAAACATACTAAAAAACTAATACTATTAATATATAATCAAATAGCTTTTTGCTTGTCCTCAAGCAAAACACATGAGAACATTTATCTTCACCACGAGTTTAACACATTGATAAACTTTAACTTGTCTATCAACCATAATCTTAAGTTAATACAAAACTTAAAACTTAAAACTTAAAACTAAATTGATAACTCAAAGTCAAAGACATAAACATTACCAAGTGAAAAGCAAACTTTACCGTTGAAATCTCAAAAATTTATGAGTTAAGACCAAAGAAAAATTGAAGTAAGTGGAACTAATATATTAATTCATAGTAATTCTTAAACCTAACATGCAAGAGATAGCAATTTTTTTTAGAAGCGAGTGCATTTTACGCTCCATCTCACAATTTTTTTTATTCTCTCTAATCAATTTTCCCACTCTTAGTAATCCGTTCCTGCACTACTAAGCGTGAATACCACTGAGTGGGACCTTTGGATACTCATACTCTATTTACAGCATTGGAGTAGTTTTGGAGCATATAAAAATTTAAATTTAAATATTGGCTCCTTATTTAGAAGAGAGAAATTTATATTTTTATATTTATTTATTTATTATTTTTTTTATTTTTTTATGCTAATATCTTACATGCTAAACCTAAGAATCAACTACCAATCAAAATTAAGTACCATTTACAAGCATTTTTCTTAAATTTCAACACATAAAATTCAATCATTCAAAAGCAAGTAAGCATTAAGTTCATTCGAGATTCAAATGCCCTTAACCACAAATTATCAACCTAGCTTTCAAGTAAAAAATTAAGCATTAACAAAATATTAAAACACATATACAAGAAAATTACACATAATGTGTTCAACTCATTATAGTGATAAATTTCAAAAATTCAGGTGCATAAATTTTAAATGCACACAACCCTAAAACTTGAGAATTTACTAAAAATAAAAATCATAATAAAATCCCAAATAAAGCATTAAAACCTAATTATATGCAAATGCAAGAGCTAAGCCCCCCACACTTAAATTTCACATTGCCCCCAATGTGAAACGTAAATGTGACACACAAAATAATTAAACATTAAAAAGAAAATTAAAGAAATAACTAAATAAAGAGAATGAAAAAATCCCTTAAGATGGTGATTGTGTGCTAAAAGGGCTTGAGAATTTGGCAAAGATACGATAGCAGTGGAGCTGCTATGGTGACCAAATTTTGGCCTTGCACAAACAAAGTTTAATTGATTATTTTCTTGTCAAAACTGAAAGAAAACACAAACACACTTATTAAACTTATTAAAACTTCCAAGACATCATAAAAACACATCACACAAAGAAAATAAATTAAAATTAAAATTAGAAATGTGATAATGAAATGAAATAAAATGCTAATTTTTTTTTATGTCTATAGCATGACCAAAACCAGAATTGTTCACTGAGGTTGATGAAGGAAAAGAGTTTCCTTCTCATTGGGCATAAGTCCTCCTTGATATACTTTGCACCTCTGTCCATTTACTCAAAAACACTCTCCCTTAGAATTGGTGAGTTCAAGTGCACCATGAGAGAAGACTTGTTGGACCTTGAATGGACCACTCCACCTCAAAATCAATTTACCTGGAAACAACTTCAATCTAGAATTGAATAAAAGAACAAGATCACCAACTTTGAATTCTTTCTTGAGAATAAGAGCATCACGCCATCGTTTTGTTTTCTCTTTAAAAGGGTTAGTGTTCTCATATGCTTGAAATCGAAACTCATCCAACTCATTTAGCTGTAACAAACGTTTTTCACCTGCTACCTTCATATTAAAGTTCAGTGCCTTAATGGCCCCATAAGCTTGATGTTTAAGCTCCACCAGTAAATGACAAGCTTTCCCAAAAACTAATCAGTAAGGAGACATACCAATAGGAGTTTTAAATGTTATGTGGTATGCCCATAAAGCATCATCCAATTTAGACGCCCAATCTTTCCTCGAAGAGCCCACTGTTTTCTCCAAAATTTTCCTTATTTCCATGTTAGTAACCTCCACTTGACCACTGGTTTGAGGGTGATATAGGGTAGCAACTCTTTGGTGAACTCCATACCTCTTGAGTAGTAGCTCAAACTGCTTATTGCAAAAGTGTGAGCCTCCATCATTAATCACAGCTCGAGGTACTCCAAATCTGCTGAACAATTTTTTAAAAAATCTGATCACCAATTTAGCATCATTTGTAGGTGAAGGAATGACTTCCACCCACTTAGACATATAATCTACCCCAACCAAGATATATTGGTTCCTAAAAGATGATGGAAAGGGACCCATAAAATTTGATCCCCAAATGTCAAAAATCTCCTCTTCTTGAATTGATGTGAGTAGTATTTCATGTCTCTAAGAAATATTTCCTGTACGTTGGCATTTATCACAATGAAGTACATACTCTCTTGCATCCTTGAACAATGTAGGCTAAAAGAACCCACACTCTAATACTTTAGTAGTTGTCTTTGTTGCACCATAGTGACCTTGATAAACTGAGTCATGACACTGAGAGAGAATATTATGCACCTCTGAATTAGGAATGCAACGCCTAATCAACCCATCTCCCCCAATTTTATAAAGGAAAGGCTCCTCCCATAAATATTATATGACTTCATATAAAAACCTCTTCTTTTGCTGATAAGAAAGGTCATCAGGCAAAACACCACCTGCCAAATATTTAGTAAAGTCAGCAGGCCAAGGAGTAATAAAATAATGCAAAGCTAAAAAAACTCATCAGGGAAACTATCATCAATGGATGGATTCTTGATGTCATCTTCATGTCTGGACAAATGGTTTGCAACTACATTTTCTGATCCTTTTTAATCTCTAATCTCCAAATCAAATTCTTGCAGCAATAGTACCCATCGAATAAGTTGAGGCTTGGCAAGAAGGTATTTAATGGCTGAATGGTCAGTGTATATAATAACCTTTGAACTAAGTAAGTAGGACCTGAATTTATCAACAGCAAAAACCATCACAAGCATTTCTTTCTCAGTTGTGGTCTAATTCAAATGGGCCTCTGCAAGAGCTCTACTTGCATAGTATATAACATGAAGCTTATTGTCTTTTCTCTGATCAAGCATCGCCCCCATAGCATGGTCACTTGCATCACATATGATCTCAAAAGGAAGTGCCCAATCTGGACGTGAAATAATTGGTGCTGAAACCAAAGCCTCCTTCAACCTGTTAAAAGCATTTCAATAATCATATTAAATATAAAAGGAGCATCTTTAACTAACAATTGGGTTAAAGGCTTTGCAATTAAAGAATTTTTTTTTATGAAACGCCTATAAAAACCCACATGTCTTAGAAATCCTCGAACTCCCTTGATTGTTGTTAAAGGTGTTAGTTTCTTGATAATTTCTGTTTTAGCTCGATCTACCTCGATTCCTGCACTTGAAATCCTGTGACCAAGGACAATTCCTTCCTCTACCATAAAATGACACTTTTCCCAATTAAGAACAAGGTTTGCCTCTTCACATCTCTTCAAGACCCTGTCAAGATTAGTTAGACACAAATCGAAAGAATCACCAAAAATAAAAAAAATCATCCATGAATACCTCCATGATATCCTTCACCATATCAGAGAATATTGCCATCATACACCTCTAGAAAGTAGTAGGAGCATTACATAATCCCAATGGCATTCACCGATAAGCAAAAGTGCCATAAAAACATGTAAAAGTTGTTTTATCTTGATCCTTAAGAAAAATAAAAATTTGGTTATACCTAGAATATCCATCAAGAAAATAATAAAAGGCATGACCTGCAATTCTTTCTAACATTTGGTTAATAAAAGGGAGGGGAAAGTGATCTTTTCTAGTAGCGCTATTTAACTTTCTATAGTCAATACAAACTCGCCACCCATCAACTACTCTTTTGGAGATCAACTCACCCTCTTCATTCTCTATCACTGTCATCCCACTCTTTTTAGGCACACACTGAATTGGACTCACCCATTCACTATCAGAAATAGGATAAATGATACCTGCATCCAAAAGTTTAAACAATTTCTTTTTTCACTACTTCTTTCATATTTGGGTTAAGTCTTTTTTATCTCTCAGCTGTAGGTCTATGTCCCTTCTTCATATGAATTCTATACATGAAAATAGAGTGACTAACTCCCTTTATGTCAGAGATTTACCACCCTAAGGCTTGAACTCTGCCCTTCACTACTTTACACACCCTTTTCTCTTATTCAATGGTCAATTTATTAAAGATAGTAATAGGTAGTGTATTAGCCTCTCCTAAGAATGTATATCTGAAGTGATTTGGCAGTGTCTTAAGCTCTAACTTTGGTGGTATTTCAATGGAAGGGTGTGTGGGTTTTCACTTCTCACCAGTAACTCAGGTTTGGTGAATTCATGCTCACGCTCTTCCTTACTCTTTAGCTCATCACTCGGTATCTCATCTCCCCTAATCACATTTGAAACAGAGTTCACTGCTTGAACACATTTATCAATGGCATTAATTTTCATGCATGATTCATCATCTGAAGGGTATTTCATTAATTTAGACATTACAAAGTCAACATTTTCATCTCCTACCCTTAATGTTAATCTACTTTCATGCACATTAATTATAGCCTTACCCGTATTCAAGAAGGGTCTACCTAAAATTAATGGACAAGATCTATCTTCCTCAAAATCTAAAATAACAAAATCAACCAAAAAAATAAACTTATCTAGCTTTACTAAGACATCCTCTATCACTCCATCAGGCTTTTTAACAGAGTGATATGCCAGTTACAATGTCATGTTTGTGGTTTTCATGTCCTCCAATCCTAAGCTCCTGAAAATAGAAAGTGGCATTAGATTAATACTTGCCCCTAAATCACATAAACATCTAGAAAATTCATTAGTACCAACAATACATGGAATAGTAAAACTCCTTGGATCTTTTAATTTGGTTGGGATCTTGTGTGAAATTATCAAACTACAAATATCTATTAAAGGTACTATTTCATGTTCATCCCAACACCGCTTGTTTGTGATTAGGTCCTTTAAGAGAACATTAATCTGTAGCTTCTTGAAAATCTCCAAAAATTTTGAAAATTGCTCTTCATCTTTCGGCTTTTTCAATCTTTGAGGAAATGGTAGTTTTGGCACAAAAGAGGATGGTGTAAATTTGGGAATCTCCATTTGCACTTTTTTATTTTCCTTTTTATCTCATCTTCTACCATGACATATTGCTTCTCATTTTTCTTCTCATCCTCCTTGGAAATTTCAGCTTGTGTTTTCACTTCCTTACCACTCCTTAAAGTGATAGCTTTCAATTCCTTGGGATTTGACTCTATAGTACTTGGAAGATTTCCTTGTGTTCTTGTTCCCATGGTATTAGCAAGCTGTCCAAGTTGTATCTCGATGTTGTGGATCGAAGAGGAATGATTCTTTGCAATTTGATCAAATTTGGCCTCCGTTCTCTTTTAGTTATCCTCATGGCTAGACAACTTATTTGTGATGGCATCTAAAAATTTATCTAGTTTATTCTCCATAGATGCCATCCTATCTTGTGGTGGATGCTGAAATCTTGGTAGTGCTTGTTATCTTTGCAAGTTGTTATTATTGTTGTGGAAGTTTGGTGCAACCAAATTGTTGTTATTACTCCACGAAAAATTCAGAAGATTTCTCCACCCCGGATTATAAGTGTTGGAGTAGGGATTATTGGCTTGCCTTCCTTGAAATTGATTGCTAACAAAATTAACTTGCTCTTGATATCCGTCTCCCACCATACCTATATCAAAAATACTAAATTCATTATTAGAGTACCCCACAAAATTGTAATTTTCACCTGAAGGGCCTAGATTATTTTTATTAGTGAGGTTGCCAAGTTGCTTTGTCAATGTAGAAATTTGAGCTTGAAGGGTTGTCACTGTGTCAACTTCTAGCCTTCCCATTTGTTTTGGTGGATGTACTCTTTCTGAAGACCATAAATAATTATCAAGTGTCATTCTATCCAAAAGTTGTGCAGCCTCATCCACTGTTTTCCTCATAAAAAATCCTTTAGCCTTAGCATTAATGGAATCCCTTGTAAAACTTGTGACTTCATTATAAAATGTCCTTATCAGCACATCTTTAGGCAATCCATGATGCGGGCAACTTCTCTGTAGTTTTGTAAACCTCTCCTAAGCTTCACTCAAGGATTCATGCTCAAATTGTTGAAATGAAGTGATCTCCTTCACCACCTTAACTGTCTTAGATGGTGGAAAATATTTTGCTAGGAATGCTCTAGCTAAATCATTCTAGTTAGTGAAAGAACCAGGTGGTTGAGACTTCAACCATAGCTTAGCTTTGTCCTTGAGAGTGAATGGAAACAATCTCAGCCTCAATGCATCATTGGACATGCCATTATATTTGAGCGTGTCACAAATTTCCAAAAAATTTACAATGTGGTCATTTGGGTCTTCATTAAGCATCCCATAAAATTGGATAGTTGATTGGATCATCTACAATAAGGCCAGTTTGATCTCGAAAGTATTGGCTTCAATATTTGGTCTCATGATGCCTTGCCTTGTACCTCCCAAATCGGGCATAGATATATCCAACAATACCCTTATATCAGTTTGATTCTCATTGTTTGCCATCGTGCTTGACTCTTCTCGCAAGCGTCTTATGTTTTCCTTCTCAAACCTTGTGAGTTCTGGTACGTAAGTGAGTGGATTCTTGCATGATCTTTGGGTATTATGCATACACAGAAAAAAAATTCATATTATTCTTGAAAATCGAGTTAATTAGCTTCACAACATAAAACCTAAAAAAACAAACCACAAAGTTAATTCTTAAAAAATGAAATAAAATAATCAACAATAAAATAATTACTCATGAACTTGATCAATTGAGACTATAAATAAAATAAATACAATGAAATAAAAATAAGATAAAATAAATAATTCACAAAAGGGCAACTAAAATTAAAAATAAACGAAAAAAAAATAATAGAATTTATTTATATAACTAAACATATAAAGATGAACCACTCAACAACAAATTAATAAAAGTTGACTAAAATATGTCGTAAAAGGAAACGTGAAGCCATGTATAACAACATAATAAATAATAGCCAATGAAATGAAGACAACAAAATAAAACAAAAAAATAATAAATAAGCTAAACCATAAAATACTCATGAATAACAAAACATATATGAATATTGTACATGAATATATTTGATTCACTTTATTAAATCATATAAATAATGAATGATAAATAAAGAAAATAAACAAATATTTAATAAACTACACAATAATAATCAATAGAAAGAAATAAATAAACAACAATATTTTATTAATCAATTTAAAGGCATGCAAAATACTGTTTTAGAATATACATAGAAATCTTTATAACAAAGCAAATAATAAAAAGTGAATGTAATAAAATATATAAAAAAAAACATAACATTAAAAACTAACAAGAATAGTCAAAACCTAATTAATTCACCAAAAAAAAATTCTGCGATAAAAATAAATAAATAAATAAATTAATTAAAATGAAAAAACATGGTGCCTTAATCCAACAAAAATTTTAATCAATTGTGATGTTAGAACTAAGTCCCCGGTAACGACGCAAAAAACTTGTTTGTGCAAAACCACAAACGCACGGTATCATTAAGTAGTATAAAAATATTGTTCCCCCGAGGACCCATTCTAATCATCTATTAATCCAATTTTCTATTGTTTAAAGCTTTCGAATTTACTTTTCTTTTTAAAACTAAAATTAATTTAAACAAAAGAATGCAAAATAAATTTCTTAAATTTATATAAAAAGGAATTATCAATATATGAAATTGCTTGGGATTGATTCTCTTCACAATCATTAATCATTTTCAATTAATGTGTTATTAAACTTGTATATTTTTGGGGTTTCTAAATTATCAATTAGCCATTCTCAAGAACTAACTAATGTTTTTAAATCATAAATTAACTCAAGAACACTAAATTCCAATTCTCATTGCAAACCTATTTCCCAAATTAAATCATAAATTAACTCATCATACCCATATGAAATTTAATACCTTTATGATATCTCTACCAATGAAAGAATTAAATATATGATTATAGATCCACTAAGGTTTTGATCTCTCAACCTAAAACCTCAATTTTAATTATGCTAATGGTGATCAAGCATCAACATAAATTAAGCACAATAATCATAGTATGCAAGAAAATAATAAACTCATTAAATGAAAATAAACTAAATCATGTTTAGATTATCAATCCCTAATTTAAATAAAATTTAGCTAAACATATTAAACATCATGTTCTCAAACAAAAAAGAGAAATACATTCAAAAACTAAGAAAAATAAAGAAGAAGAAACTTCCCTTCTCACATCATTTTCTATTCTCTACTTCTCCATCTTTCTTATTGCATGAAAAATACTACACACACCACTAATATCTTTTTATTACATACACACAATACTCTCTAACTTGGTCCATGTTGCATGAACCATGCACACACAACACTATACTACACACACTAATAAATCACTCTCTTTGATGCTTTGCTTGCCTTTTTTTTTTCAATGTATATACCAATGGCTATTTATAGCCATTTTAAAAAAATTTAAAAATTAATTCTTTATTGTTAAAAAAAACATTTGGAACGACAATACCCACTTCACCAAGATAATCATGTCTGTTCCTTCATCACATGTGCTTATGTCCACCATTATATTCAAATGTACATCTCATGTGCTTATGTCCACCATCACATGTCTAGTTGCACATGTCCATATTCATGCACCGTTTTGCAAATTGTTCCAAATTCACATGTGGTGGTGGGTGGCAACCAATCTCAATTATTAAGCAAAATTAGTAATGACTTTCAATAGATTACTTCTTATATTCATCTGCATGTGGAGAAGAAAGTAGACATGATTAATAACTTAAAAGACTAAAACATACTTAAAATATGCATTGAACATAGTTAAAAACTACTACTATTAATATATAATCACAATGTGATTTGTTTGTGTCTCATAGATAATTTATTAGTATTGGAAGTTTTAAACATTAGTTACTTCGTTTGAATCAATCGGATTGGTAGTTTTGTAGTTTAGTTGTTGCTTGTTACATTAATAATTGTAATGGGGTTTCTTGTCTGATGTACCTAATTTTAACTTGTGGATATTACAGTTCAAGTTTTACTCGTTATTCTTGGATAAAAACATATTTCTTGAGGTTCTATATTATCTATTTGTTTGTCACAACCTGAACCGAAGGTTCATGACCAGCACTAGGGATTGGGGATACATAAGGTAACCGAATACAGTAGCAAACCTTAAAAAATTTTCACGGAAATAAATAATATATTAAATAATAAAATAATAAATGCACAATAAAAAAATATGCTTTAAATACAATACAGAATACTTGTAATACAAATCTGAAATTTAACTACTGCGTTGTCTAGAATTTAATTACACAATACACAATCTAAATTAACATACTCAATGCAACCAGTGAAGAACGAACTCGGCGCAAAGGAAGATTACTAGTAGACTGACTGTGAGGTCCTGAAAAAAATAAATTGAGGGGAATCAGACCTTACCGAGTGAATTAATTTTATAAAATGCATGATGGTTTTAAAAACCAGTTCTTAAAATTCTTTCTAAAATAAAATAGAATAAAATAATTATGATTATTAAAATCATTTACTTTTCTCGATAATATTATATCCAGTCTCTTTAAAATTTCGTAAACCAATTTAATATAAAATTCTTTTATAAAATATTTAAAATATTTATTTTGACGGAAAACTGGTAGAACCCTAAACCACTATTCTAATAGCCTTTTGGCTATTTTAATCCAAGTGACTGTTGTCCCGAGAGTAAAGCATCAACCGAGTTACTGCTACACTCATTTCACTTATTCCATATTGGATGTCCCGAGAGCAAAGCATCAACCGAGTTACATCCCTTTTTCATATCATTACCAGCCCGAGAGCAATGGATCAACCGAGCTCAATCATATACATATATATCATATACTAGATATTACCCGTGCGCACGCGGTTGTAGTGATACCCACTAGATAGCAAGTTCTACCATTATCTCCAATCAAATTTGGATTATAAATATTTAAATCAAATAAATAAATAATTCATAAAAAATGAATAAATAAGCAATTTAAAAAATAAATAATCATATCGAATATTTTATCTCATAAACATGCTTTATTTTAATTCGGCAGTCTCCCTTGTAAAACGGACAACCTTCTAATAAAAGTAAAGTTGACCCTGCAAGAAAACACACTTTGAATATACACTTTACGGAACCACACTCGGGTCGGACTCCCAAACTACACATAATTCTGACCGAGTTCCACATTCACAATAATCAATGAAATAATATAATTTTTCAATAAATCATAAAATCTCATTTAAATACCACAATTCAAATTATTTCCACAATAAATTATAAAATATATTTATTTTCAATTTAATAG